>VZRJ01005256.1:2704476-2725936 GCA_013397565.1 Ptilonorhynchus violaceus
CCAAAAAACCGTCCATTTTAGCTTACTTTCCTGCTTTCAGACACACTCAGACAATCTCGTGAGGTTTAACAAGACCAAGTGCAAGGTGCTGCACCTGGGTTGGGAAAACCCCCAATATCAGTACAGGCTGGGGATGAACAGATCAAGAGCAGCCCTGTGGAGAAGAACTTCGGGGTGCTGGTGGATGAGAGGCTGGACACGACCCAGCAATGTACAGTTGAAGTCCAGAAAGCCAATTGTCTCCTGGGCTGCATCCAAAGCAGCATGGCCAGCCAGGGAGGGGGATTCTGCCCCTCTACTCAGCTCTGGTGAGACCCCACCTGGAACACTGCATCCAGCTCTGGGGTCCCCAGCACAGGAAAAACATTGACCTCTTGGAGCTAGTCCAGAGGAGGGACACTGAGATTATTAGATAGATGGAGCACCTCTCCTATGAGGAAAGGCTGAGAGAATTGTATTTCTTCAGCCAGGAGAAAGAGAAAGTTTTAGGGTGACCAAATTGAGATCTTCCAGTACTTGCAAGGAGCCTACGAGAAAGGCTGGAGAGATAGCATTTACAAGAGCATGTAGTGATAAGACAAGGGGGAATGGCTTCAAACTGAAAGAAAGTAGGTTATGTTAGATATTAAGAAGAAATTCTTTACTGAAAGAGTGGTGAGACACTGGTACAGTCTGCCCAGAGAAGCTGTGGATGCCCCATCCCTGAAAGTGTTCAAGGCCAGGTTGGATGTGGCTCTGAGCAACCTCTCACAACAACATGGGGAGCTGAAGTGAGCCTGCCTCTTTCCCTCACCCTCCTGGCCTTGCTTGGCAGCTCAGTGACCACTTACTCTCGTGGAGCATCTCCCCAGTTTGTCAGGTGGCCAGCAGTCAGTCAGCCCTGTCTGAGAAATGGTGGAATTGTGTCTCCACGGGGTTTGATAACTGAGACATTTTGCAAAAGAACCCAGAACCGTCAGGGGAAGTATTTATAAAGCAATTGCAATAACTTCCCTGTAGTGCTTTCCCAGACTTTTCCAGCCTCACAGCTCTCTCAGATAACTTTTCCCTCTCATCCATTTTCATTTTCTCAGGTACTTGGATAGCCACTTCTAAAGTCTATTGCTCAAAAAAATTCTTTCTGATTTGCAGGGGGTTTATCCCTGCACATAGTACAGAGCCAGAAATAAGTCTTCAGTGAAGAATAAAGTCTCCTGCTTAATTGCCTTCTAAACCTTTCCTTAATTTGGGCTTTAAAGTATAGAGGAGATACGAAGAACCAAGTTGAAAACTCTTAAAAGAATAAGGAATGCAAATTTGCTGGGAAAATACATTCTAAACAATTCAGCTTTAAATACAATAATTAAGAATCAACAATATTTTTAATCTACTCTAACACCGAGAGTTAGGCAATACCATTTAGCATGAACTTCTATGTTATTGATTGTTGAGTCAAAATATTTTCTGTGACAGGTTACAAAATGGTTTTGCAGCATTTCCACACAGCTGGAGAAATAATCATACAAGCAAAAGGGCAGCAGCTGTGACATTTCAAAGTCTTAGTAGGAAAGGAATTCTGGAAATGTAACAGATGTTTAAAAGTCCTCATCATCTGTCCAGTCCCCCTGCTCATCTCTTTCCCTTTCTTGCCTATATATATATTAAAAAACAAGTAAAAGAAATTACTGATGCAGTATAGTTCTGGTTTCCAATTTATATTATCTGATATTTGAAAGAATATCAATCCATATAAAAAAAAGTAGAGCTGTTTGTCTTAGGAGTTGGATGTCTCAGCTTTAAGTATTAAATTGTGCTTTAAGTATTCAGTTGTTTAAGAATGCATGAACTCTGGACATCCATTTGAATCCAGTAATTCAAGGCTGTGTTGTGAAACGAAGACAGAAAGGAAACCTCCAAAACTGCAAGCGCACAGCAGCCATCGACTAACTTTCAGCCTATCAAATAACTGAATGGACAGCTTGCTTTTTTCAGCATTTTCCTGTGTCTCACAGACCATACAGCTTGCATGCACTGTGACAATGATTATCCTGAGATCGCAAGTTTGAAGACTATGGATGAATTGCAGGAAGAGAAAATGGCATAGTAGACAAGTGCAATCAGAACAGTGATTTTTAGGAGCAAATTTTTTAGTGACTTGCTCTCTTTCGGAATAGTTTGAATTTATGCAGATTTTCTTGCAACATTCCAATTTAGAGCATTTTTCCTCACACAAAAGGGACATAATTTTCAGTTTACAGTTACTCACCTAAAACAAAAGAACAATTTATTTAGCATTCTTAAATACTGTTATATGTATTTCACATAACAGCAGTCATATTTCACCTGTATTTCATTCTCTCAGCAATAGTATAATGCAGAGGAATACTGACCAGCATATGTTTTCTTGTTCTTAAGCCTAGATTTTCTACTTTGATTCATTATAGGGCATCTTTGCACTATGGATGTTCAATTTACCAACTTCTGCAGGTAGTTTGTCCACTGCTACCTTTAGCAATAAACTCCTCATTACTTCAATGGCATCAAGAATGTGTGTTAGGCAGGATCAAAAAAGAGCACACAAGCACTCAGAAAGCAGGAATACTGAGCAGATGGCAGTTTCAGATATGCAATCTGAGAATCCACTGTTTTCATTAATATCACATAAAAATAGCTAAAGGCATCTCTTGGTGACTTTGCTGTACCAAAGTATGAGGCTGCAGCAATGAAGGATGATTCTGAAAGACTGAGCAGCCCTGTGCAGAGTTCCTGTTCTTGGAGCTCAGTTCCTTTGAGCCATCTCAGTCACAGGTTGTCCAAGATTCCTCTCATTGGCACTACAGTGGGTTTTCGTTTATTTAGTGTGGAAAACTTCTTTCTGGTTCCTGCATGAGTGCTGAGGCTTTTGAAAATAGGGTCATTTGTCTGAGATGTTCAGCCCTTCTGAAGGCAAGTTTGAACTGCAGTGATTTGCATGCATGTTCTTACAGGACAGAGGTGTGGGGGAAAAATTTCTCTTAGCCAGTACAGCCTGTTTATAACCTACTGACAACACAAGGTAGGCATAGCTGTGCTGAAGTAAAGGGAGTCTTCTGTCGTACCTTGCATCACAAGGCATTCTCCAGAAGGGCTCCAGTAGTAGGCTCTGCCAGTTGGCCCCCATTAGCCCAACTCAGTTCAGTCTGGCCAGGTGAGCTCCTACCAGGAGACATGGGTTGGCACCTTTTGCTGAGTGTTCAGAGTACATGTCGAGGCTGCTGATGTCACTAAGGTGTTAGTGAAATACCCAGAAGGGAATTCTGCCTTACTATAAGTTACCTCACAGTTATTGTGTCCACCCAAACTTACCTCATCTTCTTTGTCCTTCTGTACATCCACTGTTGAACAACGCAACCACCACCACCACCTATACCATGTCAAAATGCCTACTGGGAACTGTGCAGATGGAGCACAGTCAGCTCAGGCTGAATCCAGGCAAGATTGAAGTGTGTCTGGCTGAAAGGGGAAACACTTTGAAGAGCTGGCCAAAACATTGTCATCACCTTTTCTCAAAGATATATAGCCCTTATTCATCAAAGTTATGGCTGACTCCTCGTTAGACATGGATGATCAAATTTGCGGCAATTCCCAGAAATACTTTCTCTCACTTTCAGCTCACTAGGAAACTCTGCCATTTCCTTGTAGATGGACATGTCATCCCAGTGATTCATGCAGTTGTCACCTTCATCCTGAACTCTTGTAACAGAAGTGGAACCCAAAACCTGTGAATGGATCCAGAAAGTAACTGCTGACTTTTTCCATAGTGTAAGGTGCTTTTAGCACCAAATGCCTGAACCCAAGTCCCTCAGCAGACTTCCGCTTTCTCTCAGTACCTGTTTACAGCCTTGGCCATAATTTTCAAAGCAACTGAAGAAATGTCAGAGGAAGCTGCATACCTCTGGTGTGCTTTAGATCAGGGGGTGCAGGAAAAAATGTGGGAGAACTACTTGCAATATCAATCTGGTTTTGCTTTGTGGTGTCTCTGCCTCATGCCAAGGTAATCCTGCTATGGAATGCTCTTCTGGATTCTGATCATCTTGATGAAATATTGATGTTTTCCTTATGTGATTGAGTGGGGGAGCTTGTTACCACATATGACATATATCAACAGCTGTTTTTATTCCATAGTCCCCTCCTCCTTTCACCCCCAAAAAACAAAACCAAACAAAAAACCCAACCTCCCAAAAGGATCCCATAACTCAGTGAATTTTGATTCCACAGACCATATGCAAAGGCAACCAAGGCCTTTACTATTGCTTTTGATGTCCTGTGGAAGAAATTCAGATAGTACCTTGATCTGTTTAGGATTTAAGACTTAGTAGCTCATTTTTTTTTACCTTCAGGCTCTTTCCAACTTCAGTTACTTTTATTTCAAGGGAGGCCATGAAAGTTTTCAAGTACTCTGGGATTTAAAACAATTTGACTTCTAGACTTCCATGAGTGAGACCCTCTGAGTGCAGAAGTCAGTTCATGTGGTTTATTCACAAGGAATAGAATTTGTTTCTGCTTAAATACTGAGAAGTTCTCTGCTGCTTCAAACTCAATTTGAGGTTAAGACAGTGCATTTCTGATGTGATAACAAAAATGTTGGAATTAGTCAAGTAAAGCAACAGTTTCATGAAAACACAGGAGGGTGGAAGGAGGTTGTATTTAGAAATTGCTTTTAAAACAGTGAAATAGTTTAAGATTTAGGTTTATTTTGACAAGAGAACTAAATACAAGGGAGTACAGGTTAAACCACTGTAGAGAGAGTGGTTTTCATATGATAGTAAAAAACATGAATAAAAGTAAACTAAACTGAAAGGAATACTCCATCAAAATGCATGTTTTCCTTTGGAAAAGCAAGATAATAAGGGTTGACACGGAAAGCTTAGGTGAAAATGAGGATACACAGGCTGTTACTGCACTGACGACAAAAAAGGCTTGCAAGAGTAAGAAAACTGCATAGCAAAAATGCTTCTGGTCTTCAAAATATAAACCACCCTTGAGTCAGTATTCCTGTCACTAGCAAAATTCATGGGCAAACTGGCTTGCCTACAACCTTTTTCATTTTAGAATATCTTATAGAACTAAGAGGCCAATGGCCAAACATTTTACCTAGCTGTACAGACCAGACTCAGATCTTGGAGATGCGCTTGAGCCTAAGTCGAGAAGTTCGGAAATAGGCTGCTGCTTTGAATTAAACTGAACAAC
Source organism: Ptilonorhynchus violaceus (assembly GCA_013397565.1). Taxonomy (NCBI): domain Eukaryota; kingdom Metazoa; phylum Chordata; class Aves; order Passeriformes; family Ptilonorhynchidae; genus Ptilonorhynchus; species Ptilonorhynchus violaceus. The sequence goes on from VZRJ01005256.1 coordinate 2,709,685, forward strand.
AGACCTGAAAGGAATTCATGACACAAAGCCAGCTGTAAATCTGTGGCTAACACAGATTTCTATGGAGAAGAAGATTAAAAGGTCATTCACACCAGTCAGGGGTTGTCGGTCTTGGTTGTTCATATGGCTAGAGAGTAGTTGTGTGCCTATAAAGTTCTCCCCCAGTTTCCTTTTCCACCACCATTCTGGCTGCATTCATTGCTGGCTAAGAGACGTACATTGGCCAAACAAAGCCCTGCTGTGCTTTGGAACAACCTCAAGCCTAAACTGCACATCTGGTGAATGCAACTAGTTCACAGAGTAGCAGAAATAAAGGCGGGTAGAAAATATGTATTTATGTATTACTGTCAGTGTTTTGGGAGTAGAGCCTGCCTTTTGACTCTCTGCTTTTGAGCTGGGCTAGATGATCTTTCGAGGTCCCTTCCAACCCAGTATATTCTGTGATTCTATAATGAAATGAATGGTTTGCTCTATCTCATGTATGTAACAACTGCAAGAAAAAGAGAAATAATCATTCCAAACTGCCATTCTTGTAGCAAAACTGGGTACACAGGTAAGCAGACATATCCAACACAGATGTTACTTACGGGAGCCACTCATGGAAAGAGCCATTTCCATAGTGACTGTTGTTGGGGAAAATGGGCATCCCAGAGAGCATAGACAAGGCATTTGATGTGAAGTTAATTAATAAAATTCCACAAATACTTCGGCATAAATTTCTACATTACTGTCAGACTGAAGGCAGGGATGTTTGTTCCAAGGCAGACCTCATAAAGCTGAAACAATGGCTCTTCCTTTCTGCCATACATGGAGGAATTTCTACAAGAAATCCAAATTTATACACGTAAAAAGAGCCTGGTACAAATGGCAGAGAATCTCAGACAGAAGGAGAGATTAGTTCAAAACAAAAAAGCTAAAGAATCTCACTTTCTTAGTAGCCATGGATTAGAGAAGTGTTCTTTCCTGAGCCTGCAGCCAGTGAGCAGAAACAGCTGGAGCTACACAGAGAGAGCTGCTGCCCACACTTTTCCTACTATTCTCACACTTTTTCAGAGATTCCTGTAATTTATGGTCAAAAAAGACTATTAGTTAACTTAGTCTGATCCACTTTCTCTTTAACTCTGACTTAGTCCAGTAATCTGTGTCTAGTTGCAACACATTTCCCCAAGCTGAAGACATCAAGAAATGCAGAATTACCATTCTCTGGACCAGTTTTTTTTTCCAATGATCACTCATCCTTCCAATTTTTAAAAGAAAACATGTCATTTCACAAGCATCTCCCTTAACTTTCTGGTTATTTATTGCATATGATTTTTTCCTGGTATGTTCTCTAGATGAGCATAATTAATGGAAACATCTCAGTCTTATTCTAGGTAGCCACTAGTTGTGAAGGTAACTTGCTGCCTGAATTAATCTATGGCAACATACACCAGTAATAAAGCTGTCTAACAGTGTCCACGGAGAAACAGCATTGGTTTAACTCAAATAATTAATTTTAGGTTTGCATTTTACCTAGCACAGAAGACTCTCGCCCATCACCACCCTTCCTTAGAGAACTGGGGCAGTCACCATAATTATTGCCACTGCTTCTAAAACCTGAAAAGTTAATAAAAAAATATATTGCATATTTTCTTAAATGGGAAATTTGCGTTATTTTGAAGATTGTATTTTTATTATTATTGTTCAAATCTGGAGAAGATTCATCAGGGAAGTCTGAAATTAAACTTTAGTGTTTTTCTAATTATTCCTTTATTTGATCATTTTAGTGGCAAATTGTGGTGTACAGAGGGAAGAGGAGTGGTAGTAAAACCACCAAGAGAAACACTTGTGAAAATTCTAGGTATTTTTAAAATATTTTAAGGGAATGTCCTTAGGGAATGGAATGCCATTCCCTTTCAAAGCTTAGAAAATACATATTTTTTTTAGCTTTTCTAAGAAGTCTTCACCAAATCTTAGTCCTTTCTAATGTCATTAATAAGTAGAATTCCTGGGGAATATGGAACTAAGCTGGTTTATCCAACAGATTCTCTAGGGATATCATAAAGAATGATTCTTGTGCAACTTCCTCAGATCAGGGAAAGCTGCTATATTTGCTGCTTCCCTCTTTTCCTTCCTTTGTGGAACAGCAACACAGTGGAGTCATTTCTCAGGGGTGTCACAAAATAATGAATACATGGATCCAATGACTAGCTCACACTGAAGAAAAACAACATTCCTGATCAGCTGAGCAATATGAATTGTTTAAGCTTCCAGCAGGGAAAGAGCTCTTACTACCCAGTAAGACTTCAGTCATTTAGGAACCGTTACGTTAGAAATTAGAAAAGCACTCATAATTATTGTCCCTGGGGAAGGGTTTAGTTTTTGCTTTACTATTAAAAGCAGCACCCTGTTAGGTGAGTTAAAGGAGTGTTAATGCCTTGACTCTTTCCAGATTATTCACACTGAATCCTGATTGTCCAATGTAGATTGACATTAGTGAAGGTAGATAAATCCACAATCTCTCTCTCTCACTGATTTAATCTAATTGGTTCTGATTACAAATCAAGAACTTCTGAGAGTGTCATGTTTTGTTCAACAAAGAAAGTTGGGCACATTTGAATTTCGACCACCTGTATTTCATTCTTGGCCACAGCTCAGAGGCAGACCCAGTCACCTGTGCTAACTATTTTGCAAAGGTGTTTGAACTTGAACGTTAACCTCATTACAAATATCAGTCAGTTTTCAACAATGCGTTTGTGTGGTGCTCCACCTGAACAAGGCATATGTGTACTGCACTCTCCTCCTCCAAAGGAAGGCCAGGTGGCACTGTTGCAAAAACTCTTGCTAACTCTGTCAATCTGGTAGTTCTTGAAGAGCTGCTTCTTGTCACTAGTGAAAATTGCTTTCCTTGCTTTAATCTTTCTGCGAAATCACTGTAGGTAAGTTTGCTGCCACAGCAACCACACAAAATACTGTACAATGCCAAGATACTATGCTACAGATGAGTTCTCACCACATAATTCTCCAAGAACACATTTCCACCCAGTTAAAAAGGGGTGGCACTTTTTCTCACATTTCCCTTGTCAGTCTCTTCAACAACTATTTATTTAAAATAATGCCATTGTGGATTATTTTGCCTGAACTTACTTTACTGAAAGAAATTATACATACTAAGAGTTTTCAAGTAGATTTGGAAGGTACTGTACATGAAAGAAAAGACATACAATGTTAAAGGGAGGAGAAGGTGCAGTTTGTGAAAGAGAAAATGAGCTAAATATCAACTTGTTTCCAAATATCCAGCAGCTCACTTTAAAATCTATTTTTTTTCCTTTCAATTTTAAGTTAGGGAAAGGTTTTCCCATTAATTTTTTGTGTACTCATACAGAAGCATTGCCATCAGCTTGAAGAGTCTTTTTGCTGTAGAAGGTGGTAGAGATACTAGCTCTCTTAGAGCAGGCAATGTACAACTGAAGGACAAGCTTCCTCCCCCTCTGCCGTATGGTGCTGGGGGTTGTTGTACAGAGTTTGCCCAGAGGGCCGTTCTGAGGCTTTGGAAGGGGTGTGCTGCTGTTTCTCTTGAGGAAACAATTCACCATCATGGTTTCTTACAGAATTCAATTATTCCCTTATTTAAGGACTGTTTCATCTAGACAGTAAATATACTGGTCCCTTGAATGTCAAAGAGAGTCCTCATGTACTGTGATAAATATTTACATCACTTGTGCAGGCACCATAATGAAGCTGTTCTCTGGAAGAGAGCCCAAAGCATTTCACTGTGGCACAGTGCTAGGGAACTTCTGCTTATAGAAAAGCTGACATGTGGAAATAGTTAAAAACATGACCTTGGTAACAAAGGACATCACTTTAATCCAGGTACTTCTCTGCCCAATTCCCAGTGCTGGGAAGCATCCAGCATAGTTATGTGAGCTTCACAACACTGTTGTACCATGAGGCTGACCACTTACAAAATGCTTCCTGCCCTTTTCACAAACGTGAAAGCATTCTAAGGGTCTTATTTGCCAGCAACATGGACACTTAGTAGCTTGTTCCTTGCATAACCTTTGTTTTGTATGTTCAAATCTCTTGCCTATACTGATATGGCGACAGCAGTAACAGGACTGATGATATGGGACCACAAGTAACCACAGGAATTTGTTCCTCTTTCCTTCCTTACACAGCCTAACCTACAGGAATAGTAGCTTGACATGACAGGTGCTGCTGCAACTGCAGATTTTCCCAGGGCTCTGTTCTGACCTCTAATGTCTGACAGAGTCTTTTTGCTCTTGTTGATTTTCTAAGCACTTAAAAAACAGCTGTCATTATCGGGCCTCTGAAATGAAATTCAGATAGATGAAGATTTCCTTCATCCAACACAATGACGTTTCACACAGAGACTGAACAGAAACTGCTGGTGTGTTTCAGAGGCTGACAACAGCCCAGGAGCAATGTGCTAGGAGTGCTAGGTTAGTAATCTAAGGTCACTAAGACTGCTTAGCTGTGACCACAGCCACCCCCTGCTACTGATAGTGTTTCTTTGTACACCGCTGGAGAAACAACTGTTTATACAAACAACCTTTATCACACTTTTAGGAGGAAATTGCCTGACGTGTATCAGAAGATGAGGGTTTTCAAGTTGAGCTCATTTCATTTCAAGCCAACTGCTATTTCTGTGCTGCTCAATGAGCACAACCCATTCAATTTTAATTTCATGACAAACAAACAAAGATAACTAATAACATACGCTTTAGAAAGTCTCTTTTCCTAGAGCAAGATGTTTGCCAAAACCACAGAGCTAAGAGCAAAAACTGTTCTAAAAACTCTGGTGTGCATGCTGTGCTGTGCTTACAGTGCTGTCCTTTCCTTTGGACAAGAGATGTTCTGAGCCACTCAGTGCACCATCAGCTCTCACCTACCTGGGTCTAACCAGGGTTTTACACAATGGCAGAAATATAAAGATCATTTCCTTAGAATAGCTTGGTGGTCCACTCTCATCTGTTATCCTATCTCTGCACTAAATCTCTCAGAGAGAGACTCACCTCCCCTGAAGCAACAATTGAAATGTGTGAGGTCAAACTAAATAAGGACTTTCTTTTGGACATGTTTCTTGAGTTAATATTAAATAGAAATGTCTATGCATCTAATGTAATAAAATGAGATCACAAAACGGAGATTTCTACAGACCTAAGGTGGCTGATTTGCAACCAAATGTTAGGCCTGTAGGAAAATTCCTGAATATTCCAGTTAGCATTGATCTTACCTATATGACCTAACTGCCCTTTTTAAATCAGTGTCAAGAAAGCAAGACTCTACTACCTTCAATGGGACAAATGTTTGGCCTTAAATTTTCTACATATGGAGTTTTCAAAATTAGCTAGAAATGTAGTTAAACCAGAGCTAAACCCTAGACCCCAAAGCTTTGAGGAAGTTTTGGTTGGAAGACAAGTTTTGCAGCTGGTCTTTGATCTGAAAGGAGCAAGTCCAAACCTAGGATAAGATCTCCTGTGAATGCTGAAGAAAATCGTGTTTGGATCCAGATTCAGACTTCACAATGTGGGGCCCATCTCCTAATGGTGCAGGTGAAGGCCAGAAACGGCTGCCTGCTGCAGAAGGAGGCAGCAAGCCCCCCAGCAGCTGTGTGCTCTGAGCAGCATAGATGCCTTTGTACAATAGCATCACATGGCAGGGTGAGCCCACAAAGAAGTGTCTGTGGTAAACTGCTTTGCAAAAGCTGAAAGTGGTGTGCACCTTTGTAGAGCAATAGCAGAAGGTTATTCTGTGCAAAACAACCTCTAATTCCTGTCTAGGGCTGCAAGTGCAGCCTTTGCAAAATATGTGTTAGGCTTTGAAACCAAAGTTCACACTGGCTCCCGCTTATCGCATATTACCTTGCACACTCTATCAACACCCGCAGTTCTCAGTTGTCACCACTTCTTTCACACCTGGAAGCTCACATTGCAGTCTACGACTGGTACTCAGCTACAAGCAGTAAGTGGTAATGTTAGCAAGCCTTAGACGAATCCCATGTGATACTGCAGATGTCCCGTTAAGAGTCATCAACATGAACACTGTAAAGAGAGGGATGTTTGCACCTGAAAGGACACGTAGAAGAAAACATACTAGAGTTATGAAGTACATGAATCATTTGTGGTGTTTTACATCTGGAAAGTGAAGTCTGCCTTATAAACCCTAACAGATAAATCTTACCTACACTGTGGGGTAGTAGTTGCACAGAACAAAACATGTCCACAGAGTTATGAGTTATCCCCCAATTTGCCCGTTCATGTGCCACACAGAAAAGTAAAAAACAGAAGTAAGAATAAATATACTTCCTTGTTTAAAAATCTGCTCGGTGCTGTAGGCAAAGCAACTTTTTTTTTTTAGGTCATAATTTTCACTCATCAGAAATTTACCTGTGCTTCCCAGGAGCCTTGCACTCCATGCTTCACCATGCATTCCAGCTGAGAATCTTTGAGCACTTCATAGGGAGTAGTGTATCTCTTCATGTATAAGAATCATTGGGTTTAATCTGATTCTCAGAAAACTTTTATGGCTCCCAGAAGAGAGCAACAGGCCGCCGTCATGAATGGTGCAACTGTGATCATTTGTACCTTAAGTGGTTTATTCCACTGCAAAAAAAAAAGAGGAAAAAAAAAGGCAAAAAAGGTTTTTACAAAAATTAGCAGGGGAAAAAAAAGACTCAGGTTACCCTAGTGATTACTTCCAGTGGAAGGCTGAGGTAAGTTTGCTTGACTTGTTTGCTTGACTTACAGTTCAGTGAGAGGAAGGTCTGCATGCCTACGTAGAAGAGGCAAAACGGTTCCTTATTCCTTTTATCACCTCCATGACCTGCCTGTCTTCTGGTTGCCAATGAAACCCCTTCAAAGATGTGGCTTCCTTTGCTTAACAGTGAGCAGAAAACAGGAAGGCAACAGAGCTTGGCTCTGTGTTCCGAGCATCATGCAATATGACCACAGCTGGCAACATTCATCATGGCATGTGGAAGGAGTTGTGACTTTCAGGGGATGTTCTGTGGGACTGAAGACTTTTGGAGCCTGTGTTCTGAATGATTGGGCTGACAGCCATGTCTGGCTTGGTGTAGGCAAGGGAAAGAACAATACTTTAGCTGTCTGTGTAAATTTGTTCCTTGACTGATTCTTATTGTTCTCACCAACACCCAAGAGGATGAACAACATCAAAACTAATCAATAGGAGCAGATAGATATCTAAGTTCTTAAAGAGTCCAAGACAGCACTTATTCCACATTTTTGAGAGTAGAAAGCCAGAGATGAAAACCATTTTGTCAATGATTATTGACTATGACTGTGACACCAACAAACTTTAATCACAGTATTAAAGTGTCAAAAATCCTGTTTGCCTTTTAAATTCTCTTGCCCACTGAAGCTAGGTAAGGAAAGAAATTAAACAATGACCTAGTAGGTGTTCCAGATTTCTTTTTTCCTTGAATCTTTATTGGGTTTAAGAAACTTTACAGGAAATACCACGTGAAATCTTTCACAAGAGCCGTGGAGGGTGACCCATACAGGATGGGCAGAGGCATGCACCCCAGCATTGCTTTGAAGGGCACAACAACCAAGAGCAAGTACGTCAAACCCTGCCAGCCCCGGGGGCTGCTGCCCAACAAGCCTGCAGTGTGCTGAGTGGGCTGAGCAGGCAGTGGCAGCTGGCAGGAACTGAGGGGCTAGAAATAGCTTCAGGGAGACTCACGAGGGAGGACTCGGGAACTGGAAGGAGCAGGTGAGAGAATGCACTGATGACAGAGGGGAAGGCAGGACAGAAAGGAGATGCTCTGAGACTGAAACATACTGCCACAGCTCCGGGTTATGGCAAAAGTCTGCTGGTGTTTTACCTTCCCATTTAATTACATGGAAGATAGGCCTTCCCTGCAGTCAGCATAGGCTCGTATCCTGAATCTGGGTGTGTAAATTAGCCTAATCTACCTTTGTCCCCACTGGATCTTTCAGGAGAGTGTGTCAAACAAGTCTGGGAGGGGATCATAGTGCAGCATTCATCAAATTATCCAGTCCCTGGAAAGGGTGGAAGAGCTTGCAGGCAGGCAAACTGTGAGAGAGCACCAGCAGACATTCAGTATTCTTATGGGTCAGTGTTCTCACTGCAAATTATGCACCTTTTTAGAGTGAAAATAGGATCTCTGCTCTCCAATATGCCACTAAGCTTCATAAGCAGATCAGAAAGGAGTAGAAACAGGTTCTGTACAGGAGACCAAGCTCATTCTGCAACACCAACCCCAGTTCAGCTGCCAGCATCATATGCACATATACGATTGCACTGTTAGAAAAAGTGGGACCTCAGCACCACGGTGTTTTTCCAGGACTTTACATATCAGCTTATCAGCACATCAGAGAATATCTAGAAATTTTTAAGAGTGGTAATGAAATGGAGACCAGCCTGGGCTGGGACTTTTTATTGTGTTAACAGGGCAAATAAATGAGCTCTGAAGTATGTTATTCCACTCTCATTTCACCATGCCCTTTATTCAGGGCTTTGACTAAAAGACACTATATGAGACCCAGAAGTCTTACCACTGTTAAATTAAGTAAGAGTGGTTGTTGCTAATTGCAAAATTAATAGTCAGGATTTTTTCCGAATGAAATGTTAATATGCACGCACAAGCAAAGACGCTTTTGAAGAGGCAGTTTGTTAAGTCTAACATTACCATAGTTTGACATATGAGTAATAGCAAAGATGTTAAAAATATTAATTTTTTAATTGCAGTCTGTAATTGACACCCAAACAAAAAGTCAGTGGGGACAGATTATAACACTCAGAACAAATTAACTGAAAGAAACAAAGGAAAGATGTAATAGAGAATAGGAGAAATGAGAGAAAGGAACCCAAGGAATGGAGGCAAAAAAAGGCAACAAAATAAAGAAAAGACAGACATGCCAATTCAGAACAGCATGCCCTTTAAAGGACATGGAAATCATACAAGAATAATGTCATGCAGACAGCTGTAAATTATTTTTCATTTGTGGTGGAGATTACTGAAGTTGATTTTTCAATCTTTTCTTATTTCTGAATCACAGTAAAAAATCATCAAAGAAGATGAAAGCCAGGCTAGTATTTATGGCAAGCAAATACATGCATCAAAAGCACTTCAGAAAATTCAGTCTGACTTCAACAGGATCTTCTCACTCTATAAAGAGCATCACTACGCTTCTCTGCACAATGTCCCACCCTGCTGCCTGGCTGTCTTGCTTACCTCACCATAAAGCCTACAAACTTCTCAGTTTCTAAGCTTTTTTTTACTATTAAATTGGCAGAGGTCCCTCAGGATAGGAAGGCTCCAAATGCTGCACGATTCAGAGATCAAACTATAGTAGCACTGGACAAGACATGTCCTTACCTGTACTTCAAAGCATGTGAAGAGAGACTAAATATTCACTCATGCTCTCATCCTTCATCATTCTCAATTGCACCTCTATTTACGGTAGGCAGGAGAATTACCAAATCTCCAGCCAGAGGACCCCAGAGACACAAAAACATTCTTACAGACAGGGCAAAGTTAAGCAAGAAATATTATACATCTTTTTATGGAAGGAAAAACTGACTTTGAATCAACAATATGCATTTGTTCCCTCAGTGAAGTCAATATCTGGGCGTAGCACTTGGGGAATTGACACTCCAGAATTGTCAATTTGACAGAAAGTGCATAGTGTTATTTCTCCATAAACAGTGAAGTCAATCATGAATCTTTTATTAACTTCAAAGCACTTAATTCTCAGTTAAGAACTATTTATAACATTTTAATATTGAAAAAAGGTAATATAATGGGTGTAAATTGCACTAAAGCTTTGTGTCATAACCCTGATACTGTTCTAGTGACACATGGAGTGTTGAATATTGCTGATATTAGACTGCTCCAGCCAGGAATCAAAATCATTGATGGTACCCCGGCTAGTCTGGCCCGAGATGTGAGGGGAAATGCCTGCCCAGCATTCAGGGCTGGTAGGATTGCATGGAGAGCATCTTCAAACTGGGGAGATGTCACACCAGCTCGAAAATGTGGGACACTGTGTGTGCATAGCCTGAAAATGGGACTCACACGCTAGTTTAATGAAGGTCTTAGTCACAGAAGAGGAAAATAGCAAAAGTGAATTTTATTAGCTATGTTATTTGCAAGCCACAGTTAGCTCATTTGTTACAGGGTCAGCTCTGTTGGAACAATATCCAACTCCCAAGGAATTCTGGATCCTCCTGAACTGCCTGCTTTTGACCTCTAAAGCACAGTAGCCACCTCCTGTGACCACAGATCATAAAGTTGCCTTGCAGATAAAAATTATGGAACCATGCATTTCCTTCCTGAGAGGAACAGCTGTGCTATTGCAAATAAATTTGTTTAAAGATCGCGGTCAAATGAGCCAGTTTAACATCATCACTGTGCTGCATTCCTGAATAACACAGACATGATCTTCTGCCTGGTGTGGTGGGAGGATGCTTTCCTCAGTTCTGGGGCTTTGTGGCTGAAGTATTGAGATCCTTTCAGATTAGATTTAGGGATATAGTCTATCATAGATTCACAACTCCCTTTTGTTCCTGTGGGAAAAATGAAACAGAAGGGCCTCTGTGTTATACTACTGAGGTTCTTTGATAGTTTCAGATATTTTCTGAGGCTTGGCATCCAATGTTCAAATTCTTTCTAATGAAGAGCATATAAGAATAAGCTTTGATGATACTAAATACTACAAATTCTGTGATAATGGAGACAGGTTCCAGGGATAACCATATTTTTGAGCAACTTCGATTATATACAAAGTATATCTGTAATAATTTGTTTCCATGTCTTTTAAAAATGCCACATCATCTAGACTTAATTTTACTAATTCTTTGTACATGCAAAAGATTCAAAACAAAAGATACATCACACTTATGGAAGCGTGCAAGGTTTCCCCCCAGCTCAGATACTCATTGTAGAAGTTGAAGAAAACAGTATAAAGTCTCAAAATGTCCTTTGCTTTTGGAAAAATAGAATGGAAGTTTTCATTTTAAAGGCTGTGTGGTGAGATTAATGGTGCCTCCTGCCAGAAGCACTGCAGAAGGATCTCTCTTCTGACACTAACATACTTCTGCTTTCACTGTTGCAGGGTATTTATACATTCACAGTAAACACAGAACAAGCCAATTCAGTGAAGCTTAAAAATGGTTGATTTGCATTATAGCTAAAAGTCAGAGATCATATGAACAGCAGTGCCCTGAGAAACCAGTGCTAATTTGAATAATATTTCAAAATTTATTGTGCCAAGTGTCATTCAGGAGATTTGTGCAGAAAGCTTTACTAAGATAAATCTTGAAGATAACATTATTCTTGTTGCCACTGATGTATGCAGGAGTTGATAACAAGCTGATTTCCTTTTTCTGACGGATGATTACACACAACAGATGTTTTAATTTGATTATATCTATGAGATAAGCATAATGCTGTGCTAAGTCCAAACACATTTTATAAGTTTTACAAAACATTTTACAACAAATGTAACCTTTTGTAAGCGTCTTTGCTTGAGGCTGCATGTGTTCTCATAATGGTGCAAATTATTGTTAACAAGTTGAAATCAGTGATTATAGAAAAGAAGAAAACTGCATTTAACAGTAGCTGTAATTCTGTGCTCTATGATAACCTAAATTGAGAAAGAAATACGATTCAAGCAGTGATATGAGGCAGAGCAGTTTCACACTACTCCAAAGAGGATGATGTGTTCTTCAGCCAATGATACACAAGACAGGCAGAGCTTTTATGAAGAATGCTGAAAGGCCAATACTCCATGCCAAGCACTCTCAATTTGAAAATTAACAGGCAAATGTCAGTTTTGTGAACAGAGTGCTACAGGAAACAGAGGGTTTGAGTTTCAAATAATACAGGCTTACAAAATTTGACTTTGATTTGAACTGAAATGCCAGAATTTCTCTGAAAAATAAACCTCTTGCTTGACTGCAGTAAAATCAAAGTGTTGTATGTTGTTCCCATGTCCTTTTCTATGTAACATGGAGAGAACAGAAAAAAAAATTCAAAACTAATAATCTGCTTCAAAACAAAACCCAATCTGTATCATAACAAAAACACCAAAATGGGACATGTGAATTTTTCAAGCAGATTTCCTATTTTTATTTTGAAAGTAGTTATGACAAAACCTGTTCAAAGTCATTAATGTTATTCCAGTTATTTCATCAATAGTTTTGGCAGGGCAATATCGGCATACCATATACCTGATTGCCTTGTGCCATTCCAAACAAAAATCACAGGCAGTAACTCCAATGATTGCCAGTGGGTAAAGCATCTTGTAGCTTACTTTATGTGATGATACAATTCAAAGAGCATTTTCTTTAGGATTCATGTTATCTAGCATCAGATACCTAAAAAGTAGATGTTTGGGCTAATTATGCTCTCTATCATCAGCTCATTGTGTCTAGAAAGTTTTTAAAATATCTAGACTCCTTTCCATCCTTGGCTGACTGAGGGAATGTAGATGACCCAACAGCCTGCTGCCACCATGGCAGTTTTGTTCAGCCAGCAGTTGTTCTCCATCTTTTGGTTCTTGAACCTGATCTGGGACTATCCCATTACAGTCAAACAAACGAGACTGCTCCATTAGATGGTGGGAAAGGTGGTGGGTTGTCTCAGCCACCTCCTGGAACTTCACTCCAAGGGTAACTTTTAGACAGCTAAAGTAAGGTGAGATGTCTTCACCCTATACCACATATGTCAGCTTTACATAAGCATGAATATTATGTTGTGTTAGTCTAACTGTATAGGCCTTACTTAATTCTGAGTCAATGGATCTGGGAACTATCTTGTTCTGGGATTCTTAAAGCAACACTGGAGTTAATAAACTAATGAAAATAATTGCTTGATTGGACACATCAGCAGTTTGTGGATGTGAGCAGAATGGTTTTTAGCTGAGTGTACGTTAAGTATGTTAAGTACAGTGAAACAACAGTTTTTAGTTACAATGCAAGTTTTGTAGAAGCTTGAAAGTGTTCTATGAGAATAATGCTGTACTTCACATAGGATTTTGACAGAAATATGATACTGAAAGGTAAAAAAATAGTTGGAATAACAAAGAGAGATCATTTATACTCAATAGTTTTTATGGCCTGTTTTAAAAGCTGTACTTAAAACCTGCAGCAAGAAGCAGTTAGCTTGTCTTCAGTAGGAGGCCCTGAGATACAAGAGGTACTAACTTGTTTGTGTCCTGGGTATATGTTTCCAAGGCTCAGAAAGAAAACACAATACGCAGTGCTTTAATATTTTGTCTTTCTAAGTGAGGAACTGAAAGTAGTTGCCCCTTCCTTACCCTCTCAGGCTGGAGTTCATTATTTCCACCTTTAATCTGTTGCTCTTTGAAGGGGGCTCTTTCTCTACCTCAGTAAGGCTCAGGTTAAATACTTACAGTTTGAATCTAGAAGAAACCGCTATCTGAAAAAAGGGAACTGGGAACTGTGAACAAGGAAATGGAAGGAACGACCAGCTTAGTTTTGTTTTATATATTTTGGTTGTCCAGGGAATCCTGATTAAGCTGCATTTGGGCCCTAACTGGGAGGCTTATAGTACTCAAAAAGGCAGATCATGAGCTTTTGCTAACAAGCCTGTCTGGGACAAATCTGTGAACCAAACTGGGGTTTACTGCAACTTCCACATAGGCTATTGGTGACAAAGATACTGCTCTTCCACTGAGGATATCCAGATAAGATTTTCCTTCCACTCAAAAGCTTTCTAGTGCCATCTATCACTCTCATGGGTTCTCTGAACATCCAAACTGCAGCTGTAGCACAATCCTCACTGCAGGACTGTCATAGGTTAGCCTGGAGAAATTCCAGACACCCCATGATATTGTATTCTTAAGAGGAGAACGAAGGAAGTACAGGCTCCAAAACTTAAAAGAATAAAATATATTTATTACCTAACAAGCTAAAAGTAAGAAAAGAATAATGATAATAAAGATATTAAGGCAAATCTCCAAACACCCCCCTCTCTTTCCAATACATCCCAACCTTTCTCACTGATCACGCAAAGGGACATAAAACACGAGATTTTGATCTTTTTGATTAAGAGTTCTTATTGATGACCTTGACTGGAATCTGACACCATCCGTCTTGCCACTTTACTCCCAGGATACAATGATGTATCCGCAAAAATAAAGGCAATGCTTACATGGAAATATCAAATTTCTGAAGTCCACTTGCACAAGACTCCTCACTTGCTGGGTAGCAGGTGCTGTATCACCTTGTGTGAAGGAGAGTGGCTGTGATGCCAGGCTGCACTCAAGGATGTGAGACTGTTGGGAAAATACAAACAGCCCTTCCCAAAGCCTTCATCTCCTGCAAGCCCCTCTCCTACTGTCAATCTGGATAAGAGAGACTGTCAGAATATACCCATGTGGGAATAGAGCCATGCCACTCATGTGAGGGAAAGAGACGCAAGTAAGGCAGAGGCCAGCTTGCCAAGTCACACCTGGATTGTGACAGGTTTGAACAGTAAACTGGATTTAATGGCTTTTAAACTTCTTTTTCGTGTTGGAAGTTAGTCACTAACAGGAGAGTTCAGCACACACAGCCAACTTTGTAAGCAAACAGCAACCCTTTAGCACCTGCAGCCTGACAGCTCCAAGGAGAGAGCAGTGTACAGCACACAGTATATACTTTTGGGGGTTGAGAAATGCTTTTGTTTAAGTGGATACTGAAAACACAGTCACCTTCTAGTACACGGCTGATGCACAGGAACTGATAAGAACACTCCACTCTGTGCTCAAAGGGGAGTCCACAACTCTGGAAGGTGGCAACTGCGTTCTGAGTGAATCTTGACTATATTAAAAGGGGGTGAGAGGGAGGAAAATGCTCTTGGAGATGTTTGTGAGACTTCGCAGCATAAACTGAGACTTCATGGTGAAAATATGTATTTAGGGAGCGTGTAAAACTCAATCTACATAAAATCACAATTATTTTTTTAATGCCTGTTATAGGCCAATTAAATTCTTTATGCAAACATCTCCAAATTCAGAGTTGATCTGGGACATTCAGAGCATGATTACATATATTCCCCTTGAGGTCTTTTTCTGAAACACCCAAATCTGTATCTCTAACTAGTGTTGTAACCGAGACAAAAGCGAATCACCAACATCTGAACAATCACCCTCAAATTATCCCCATGTGCATCAGTTTACCCTACAATCAATGCCCAGCCATTTAACTCAGAGAGGAAGGCAGACTGTGTGCCAAAAATGAGTCTCAATACAACTTCAGGCTATGCAGTGGCTGGATTTATACTGGCAGAGAGGTCAAGTCCAGTGGTTCTTAATAGTCTCTGGCTGAGCCGTACAAAGCTGGCATCACCAGTGTGGTCCTACCCCCTGAATCCTAGGTGCAATTTCCCCCTTTGAGAAGGCAAAGCCTCTGGTAGAAGTTGCTTTGGAGAGGGATGGAGACAAACTTCGTTTGTGTCACATACAAAGCGTTTGAGACCAAGTGGTGCACAACCAGCCCGTTTGAGGACAAAATAAGAAGCAGGTGACAAGTTGTTCCAGTCAGCTTCAACATCTGCAAGCTGAGTGCCCAGCTAATCTGCGTGAACATTTCCTGCTACTACCCTGACTTCAACCCCCCGCAGCCTCCTGCTTTAGTTCACCAGTGGGTTACGTCCTTCTTTCCGATACCAGTTCTGCAGACGGGGAAACAGGCCGTAGCGGCATCCTTAAGGTCAGGGACACGGATGCGAGGCGAGTTCTGTTAAGTCCCCATGTCCCAAAGACCGGGTCCTTTTCAACTCGCAGGGAGAAGGAGCCCTCCGAGCTGGCAGTTTCCTGTCGACCTTGAGCCTCCTCGCAAGCCCCGGTGCAGCTCCGGGCGGGTGGCTGTGCCCGGTCCCCGCGTCGGAGGGAGGCAGGCGCAGAGATCCGGGCTGCACGTCGAGGCTGGCCCCGACGCGCTTGTGGTGGGAGAGCCAGACCTGAGAGGGGCTGGCCTCTGGCAGATGATTGACACGAAACTGGGTGAGGTTTCATGTTTAAAGGAAAAAAAAGAAAAAGGAAAGAAAAAGAGCGAGCGCAGGGGAGGGGGTGACTGTGGGAAGGGGGAGAAGGAACTACTGTAAGAGTAAGAAAGTCCTGCCCAGCTGTTTGCGAAGTTTAAGATTTCCTGTTTCCCCTGCAGCGCCGAAGTGAAGTTTTCAGTGAGTCACCCGCGGTCCCGAGCAGCGGAGCGGCGCAGCCCCGCTCCCCGCCAGCCCCGCCACCGCCGCCGCGGC
>VZRJ01005256.1:2726326-2887528 GCA_013397565.1 Ptilonorhynchus violaceus
CCGCGGCCCCTCCGGAGCGCGCTCCGGCCGCCGGCACCGCCGCTCGCTCCGGCTGGGGACCGGCTGTCCCTGCACAGCCACGGGCACGGGGCTGGACGGTGCTTCGGGCAGCGCTCAGAGCCAGGGCCTGTGCGTGGCCACAGAGCCCGCTGCTGCGTGGGTCTGCACTTGGTTACCAAAAACTTGGGTTCCGTGTGAGTTTCTGCCAAGAGCGGAGTTCAGCCGTGGCTGTGAGCGGTCGGACTGAAAAGTGCTCATGCTCTGAAAAGCACTCATGTAGCACTGACTGCGCGTGTTGTGTGACTCCCTTTTAATGACACTTTACAATCCTTACTCTGCTTTTACCAAGACATCCTTAGATACGTTTTTTGGGGCTGTGGCTTGCAGTATCCTTCATATCATAATTTATAATGTACTATGAGCTTAAAGTTCTGCTGCAAAAACAAGGTTCCTGCCCTGAGGAGCTTTCCGTCTCCATCCTACCAGTAGTCACCTGCATCTGTGAATTAACATCTGTAATCTCAGGATTAGGCCCTAAATCATGTTGCAGCACCACTGCAAGCCTAAAAAGAGAACACCGGCTTGCAGCAAACTGCATCTGAAACACTTTTGAAGAATCAAGTAGATTTCTGAGATGTGTTGAGATAGCACATCTAGTTTTAGTCTTCAGGTAAGGTGTGTAGACACCTGGGCTTCTACAAACTTTTTTCTGGGCCCTCTGATTCTCTGTTGTGGTCCATTCATGGTCAATAGTGATCCCAGATTTTGGCTGAAACATAATAACGCAAAGTAGATAACTCTTGAATAGCTACTGCCATTAGCTATGTGCAGTTATGAATAACTTCATGCTTCATTAACAGCCCTGTCAAAGTCAACAGGTTTTGCATACCTGCAAAGTTACTCATGAAAGCTTAAGGCAGAAATAAAAAACAGTGTAAGAATAAGACACTATGGTGTCTTATGGCTCAAAATTACATTATTATAAATTTGAGGTGTGCAGCTTCCTGTTAATTTTTGATATATTTTTTATTATTTTTCATTTATATAAATCATACTTAACTAGTGATGGCTTTTATTTTGACCCCTGCCCCAAATTTTTGCAGATTCCCATCATAAAAAGCTTTAAATGCAAAAGCTCCACTTCTGTTAATCTTGTGTTATTTATTATTACACTTTTTCTTTTTTCACTCAATCAGTTATAGACAGTCTCAAACTACAGGTAGATTTTTAAAAGCAGACATGGCTCGAGTTTTTCCTTCTTTCTTGCCATAGGTCCAGTGAGGAAAAAGAACATAAACTGGTTAGTATTCAGCATTTTTCATATTTGTCTTCATCTACACCCTAAAATAACTAAAACTGCGTAGACCTGTTGTCACAGAATCTATCCTATAGCTCCAAAAGTTGTTTTAATAATAACCATAGAATTCTATTGTACATATGGCAGAAAGAGTTGGTCATAAAGCAACAGTTCTGTGGGGCAGAAAGTGTGAGGTTTGCATGTTGGTAGTTTTTGGCATCAGAATGAAAACTAGAGCTGCCAAATGCTTGGGGGGAAACAAAACAGAAAAGGAAAAAAAAAAGGGGTGGGGGGGCTACTTACTTTGTAATAACTCAACAGTATAGTGAGGTTGAAAAAAGGAGAGATATCAGTCTCAGAAGAACTCAGTTCCCAGATGGGCCTTCTAACTAGCTGTCTGGTTGATAAAGCACCAGCTAAAATTTAATTTTAACATTTTTCACAGCAAAATATTAGACAAGAATGGCACGGTCCTGTAAAGATTTTGGACAAACCCAAAAATGCATGAACAGGTTCAATAGGAATGATCTCCTTTGAAAAATTTTCTCTTGTGTCCTCCACTACACACAAGTAATTGAAGTTTGTTTCCATAGAGGAAAGGGACAATGTGCGATTTCTTTGAATGATTGTGAATGTTATATTGAGCATTTAATCAATAAATGGCAGTGCAAACCAGCAGTTGCCCACATAAGAAATTGATGCTAATGTTCCAAGTGAATGCAAATTTGTAATTTATCTTTGGGTTATCATAACCAAAAATGTATTCCTTGGAATGATCCATGTAATAATTGTTCATCTCCGAACATCAGGAACTTAATTTTTCAATTCAGTCAATCTCTACTTGCATTATTGTCTCTTTATTTTTTTTAAAGCCATATCATACTTGGTTAATTTTATAGTGCTTCACATATTTGCAAGAGGGAAGTAGGACAACAAACATCTTGTAACGTGATGGAACATGTTTGTAACATGATTGAGTCAAAAATGCATTCTTGCTCCCTATTAAAAATGGCAATTTTCCATGTATTTCAGGAGGGAAGTAGGGGTGTATCAGAGATATTGTTGTATTTTCTTCTATTTATGGGGTATCCTTGAATTCTAAGGCTTTTATACCTAGGACTTTGAAAAACATGTTTATTTATTTGCTATTTTCAGTTCCTTGGCATTAACAAACTTCTCTAATATTCAGGTGGTGAATTCCATATCGGAATGGTTTCTATTAAAAAATTATGAGCCAGATCTTAAGCTGTTGCAAATGAATATTGTTCCATTAGCATTAGTAGAGTTACAGAGTTATAACAGGTTTCCTGAAACAGTTTCAAAAGTAATTTCGAAAAAAGGGCAATGGAATAATTCAGAGTTTTTCATATTCATAATATGTTTTCACTTATATTTTATAAACACTTACCATTATATAACCTACATTTAGCCAAACAACATTGCTTCAAGATGAAATACTCCTTTCTGGGATGAATTGTTTCAAAGATGCAGTGTCCTATCATGGTGCCTGATAAAAGTTGTCATTCTGACAAGGTTAACTCAAACGTAGGAGCAAATATGGTGTCAGGCTCTTACCAGAAGGAAAATTCCCTCATAGTTTGGTTTGTGGGAGTTTTTACGGGTTTGTTTTTATCAAAGGCTTTTAGAAAGCGGTTGCTCTTTTGGGGGGAGAAAAAAAAGAGCACAGTATTGCTGTAGCACCAGTTGTTGGAGTTTCCGATGCTTATATTTCCTCTGCAAGATATTTTTAAAGTGATATTTTTTGCATTTGTGGCACAGGAACTTTTTTCTCGGTAATGTATGTATGTGCTCTATGTATTTTGCTAGCGTTCACTGTCACTTCTCTACCTCAGAAGAGCTGTGCCTTACTTTCAGTATTGCCAAAATGAGCAAAACCAGATGGCTGGGCCCAATCTGTTACCCTTGGATCTTGCATAACAGGGTGCATTTGTATCAGCTAGGTATGAAACATTATCACTAGTGCAGTGACAGATTTTGATCTGAAAGTGGTCCATGCAGTCTCCATGCTGACTGGTGTGGCTGCAGTGGAGCATTGGTGGCACAGTGAGAGGCAGGGCTTCCAGCCGCCTTTGTGGGCCTGGGATCAGCAGGAAGGAGCTGAGTTGCCCACTGTTCCCACAGCCCTCCTGGTGCCTGGTGAGCAGAGGAATGAAAGGATGTCCTGGGGCAAGTGGGAGACCAGAGAATCATCTCTGGCACATAGGAGCCTTTTGACTCAGGGGAAATACCCAGGTAGGCCCATCCCAGGGACATTAGATAGTTTGTATTCAGTAAAATTGACTAAGATATCAACCAGTGGAGATGTTGGAGAGTACAAGGGATTTACAGCATAAAGTAGTGGAGAGCCAGTCCTGATATGAAAAAGAAAGTTGGCTGGGTCCTAGTATAAGAGGTTTAGTGATGAGATTTTTTACTTAGTAGGTCTTTAGCCTTAAATTTTGTTAGTGGTAGAGAGGTTTTTTTTCCTTTTTTTTCCCCTACAGGATAATGGGAACTGTTTTTTAAACCCTTATAATCAAAAATAAAATAAGAGGTGATGAAAAAATACTTGTGCTTTTCTATGAACTCTTATTCTGGAAGGTTAAAATAGACTAAAATAAATCAGAAAGAGTGTCTTGGGTTTGACAGGCAAAGTCCTTTTGAAGTTTAACTCCACTGGCAGGTGTATTAAGAAACTGTGGAGAAACTTCTTACTTAGGGGATAGATTGCTTTTACAGCAAGGAGTGGACGTACACACTGGGACAGGGCAAACGCCACTGTAAGGAATGAGTTGATACTAAACATTTGCAGAATTGGGTTCTCAGTGGCCCAGCTAAGTCTTCAACAGTTGTTTTTCACATTATGTCTTCATTCTGGCATAATGACAGAGCAGCAGCACTGGCATTGGTTGAGTACAACCTTTTATATCCTACTGCCTGAAAGAACACAGATCTAGTTGTGTACAGATGTTTTGGGTAAGATATGGAAAGAGAGCAAACTACTTCAAACCCCATCCGCTGATGAAATCTCATCCAGAGTAGTAGTTAGAACTAACAAATCTCACCAGGAGTTACTTAATTCTATTTCTGCTGGTGACAGCATTCTCATCATTTGTTTGTGTCCACTAGCTTCTAGGGATTTAAGCAGAACCTAAATTAAAGCATGTATTGAGGGCTTCGCCCTGCAGTTCATATGGACTAATGTCCATCTGTTTGCATTCCTGGAAAGTTTTAGCAACTGTTTTAGATTTTAAGAAACAATAAGATTAGCAGTGTCAGGGGAAATACTGGTTGCTGATTTGTCCATGTTTGTGCATATTTTTATTAATATGCCATTTCCTTGCTCTTTCTTTTGCTGTGAATGCCATTGTAGTTGTTACAGCTGGAACTACCTGTCCTTTCTTTCATATGGGTTTTAAAGCCTTTTCACCTCTGGGAAGATCATCTCAGGAAGAAGTAGTTTTCCTTTGCTCAAACAACTGGTATTTAGCAAGAACTTCCTGCTGGCATTCATCCCTGACTTAATCTGCTTGGAATTAGAGCTGGTTGAGAGTTTTTGACACTGTTTTTCATGGGAAAATGCTGATTTGTCAAAACTGAAACAATTTGTGGAAATGTACCAGTTTCCATTAAACTTTCATCAGGAAACCTTTCTTTCTTTTTTTTCTTTTTTTCTTCCGTAGTCCACGGTGGAATTTCTGATACAGAAAGACAGAGAAATAATCATTAATCAATAATTAGAATAATCACTGGTCAGTGGAAGAAAGGCGGGGATTAAGTGAGTGGTCTGACTCACAGAATGCACGTTTGAAACTGGAGCTCCCCCTATCCACTCTCCCCAGGATATTGGAGGGCCGTCACTTCTCACTAGGCATGCATCTACAAACATCCCCATACCCACCACCTCAAATGATTTTGGTTTCACTCTGTTGTGAATATGAAAATGTATGAAATGTTGAAGCACTTTGTGGGGCAAGAAAAACATTTTCCTGACAGTGTTTTTAAGGTTGACCTGTAACCATGTGTTCATTTGCTCCTTATTGGGTGGGAATGGCAGTGCTCTGAATGGCTGATGTCTTCTAGTCTTTGTTTCATGTCATAATAACAAGGTGGATTCAGAAATTTCTGTCATGCAAAGGAACCGCAGTTTTGATTATTAACAATCCTGGTACTCGGATTCCAGGATTCCATTTCTTTGCTCACCCAGAGTAGTATTTTGGCAAAAATTTGACTGAAATTAATAGAATTCAGGAACAGATAGAACAGTCTGCTTCCTCACACTTAAAGCATCCTTCAGTTTACAACCCAGGAGTCACATCCCTACAGTGACACCTGGGATTAACGCTGTGCCTTTGAAATTGCAATCTGAAACCAGAGGTATTAGAAAGCTATCTTCTATTTCCTACTATCTTCTATTCATACCTAAGGACTTCAGCCCACACTGTCAACGAAACTGTTGCCCTGTTCTGCAAGCAGATACCTGAGGTTTTAAGGTAAAAAAGAAAGATTTATCCAGCAGCCAAAGCTGTAAGTTCAGCCAGCGATTTGAAAGTCACGCCACATTCTTTATAGTTTGTTTATAGTTACCAGTAACACAAGTTTTGAAAGATCACCTCTGCCCTCTGTGCAGCTGATCAGTTCCTCCAAAACATTACATTGGTATACCCGTGGGCTTCATTTAATGCAGCTTTTGAGCTCAGTTAAAAACACTGATCTATGCAGGGGACATTAGAAAATCCATATTTGTTCCCAAGGTCATGGTAGCTCTATCAGGGCTTAGAGAATTCCTTCTGTTAGAAAAGTAAGTGAATTTGAGCAGTACACCCAGAGAGCAGTGGGAAGGTCTCACACTTTTATTCCTCAGAGCAACATTTTCCAAGTAAAGGCCCAAGCGTGGTTCTTACGTGCCTGGGGCACTTTAACAGGTCTCTTTAAAAACTAGCATTGTGCAAGTGGAACGCATGCAGCCAGACTGTCAGCTGGCATAAATCAGCTTCCTCTGTTGAAGGCAAGGAACCTGCCCTGATTTATACCAGCTGGCAGAATCTGGCCACAGAATAAATAATAGGCAACTGTATGTTATGAGGCTGTAATTCCCTCGAGGGGGCTTTCATGGTATCAGTCTTACAGGAGCCAGAGTGATCTGGTTCTCTTTCTTGGAGCTAAAGAATAATTTGACTGCAGTTTTTTGAAGTCGTCAGAACATTAGGGATGGGAGATTTCAGGCAGTCAATGGAAAGAGAATGCTTCCAAACTTCTTGTAAGGTATCATTAAGGATTTTTGCCTAGGAAGGGTCATGGTAGGGGAATTTGGGAGGATGCAAATGAATTGACTTGGGATAGGTAGTCCCAAAAAAAGATAAATATGTAAGAAGGATGATTTCTCATCAAGACCAGGCCTTTCCATTGAAAACACTTGTGTACATTTCCTAAGATGTATGAAAACTGGAGCTCCCTCATCACTGATAAGCTTCTAGTGCTTATCAGTGTAGTTAATAAGGTGTAGTTAATAAGGAAGAGAAGTGTAGAATGGGAGATGAGGGCTAAAGGACAAATGCCTCCTCAGAATGTGAGTGTGGGTTTTTACTTCTGTTTAACCTTTTACCCGGAAGGATCATGAGTGAGCTGGTACTCATTTTATTGTCTTAGGAAGAAAAGGGGGTTTAGTTAGATTTACGAAGTGTTGACCTGTAGTTCTCCTGGGTCTAAATATTTTAGATGTGAGATGCAGGTGAGCCACCTCCCTCCAGTTTTAATCCTGCTAAGGATTCTGCAGCCCCGAAGTTCATCATGCATATACATCACCTGTTGGCATGGTTTGATGGTGCCTGGGGCTTTTGGATGATAATGTGGCAATTTTGTAGATTTCATCTCACTAACTAATATAAGCACATCTCCAATGTTGCTGTACAAGAGGCTGAACTTTGAAGCAGACCACAGATGATTACTAATGAGTTACCACTTCTGGTTATTTTCAGGGAAGGAAGCAGAAGCACCTATCCAGGATTCTTGTGTGTCTCAAGATACTGATCTGGTCTGATCTCTGAGTCTAATTAGTAGCTTAGATACTACAGACAACTCATTTTATAAAGATGCAGTACAACAGTGGTTTGGATAGCACAGCTTTGGCAACAATTTAAGAAAATTCTTAGTGCTCAAAGGGAGACTACATTTCTTACCATTTTGGCTGCACCCCTGGTTTTAGTGTTACCTGGCTGCCCTGACCATCTTCCATATGCTTTGGGAGCTTTGTGGCTGGAGCAAACATGAAGTCATAGTTACATCAGGACTCAGCGTACCTTCAAGTGCTGCAGGACAGTAGTGTGTGTCAATAGCTTCTGGCCACTGAAGTGCATGCTTGGGGAAATGGGACGGATGTAACTACGTCTTTTTCCCTTCCCATTTTTTTCCTCCAACTGTCTAGTCTCTGAAAATATTCCTTCATTATGCAGTTAGTATCCACTGTGCAAATTCATGCTCCACCTGGGATGCTCCACTCTCAGCTCTGTAGCTGTTGTAGGCTTTCCTGTAGCATGACTGGGTAGTGATTTCATGGTGTCCCATTCTTCTTGAGAAACTTATAGAAAAGGTGGAGGAAGTAAAGAAGTAAATCTTCGTGTATTTCACTAATGGGAAGAATTTCATGAGATTTTGAAAACTTTTGAATGAATTTGTCAATCTGCAATCAGGAACCAATGGCGATTTCAAGAGAAGAGTTCCCATTTGCAGGTGGTGGTTGATCTTTTATTCCCTTTGACCAGTTCTGCCCACAGGCATGCAGCAATTATCCTTCTCATTTGTCTCTGGCATACGAGGAGATCTGCAGCAACCGTGCTGTGGCAGTAGGCCAACTACCCTGCTGTGTACCTTCAACCTCCCCACAGCTCCCATTACCGATTTTCACGGTTGCCTTGCCTCCTTTTCCTACAGTGTTTAGAGCTTTTGCCCTGAAAGAGGGAGACCTATGGTCGTGTCACTCCTCAGCTTGAGAGTATCTAAACTCCATCAATGAAGGGCTCTGGGATGAAGGATCCTTGCTGGCTGAGCAGGGGAAGGCTTTAAAGGCAGCACTTTGCAGAGAAAGGGTTGACATGTGTGTGGGTGGTCCCCCAAAGCATGTCACAGGAGAAGAAAGCCTGTTCCCTGATGGATTCATTCATTATTCCAGCCCCTGCAGGGTGACTGATATTCTCTCCGGGGAGTTCACAGCACAACAAAGAGACACTTTACATACAGAATCTTTTTTCCTTTCTAAACTGAAAACAACCGTTTCTCATCCTCATGAAAAGATCAGAGGGGACCATGTAATAGTCATGACTTCGTAAGCCTCTTTATTTAAGCTTTCACAAAGTAACTAGGTCAGCAATACATGCTTCTGGGCTATTGAATTTCCCTTCTTCCCCTCAGACTATTCTTCCATTTCCTCACCAACTTTACCACAAGGGAATGCCTTAAGTCAGAAATCTGGGAAGCTGATCCTTTTATTGCATTTGTAGTATTCTCATCTGTTGAGTGCAGTGCCAGGCCGTGAGCCTTTCAGAGCTATCATAACCCAAGTTTGCATGTAAACAGGAATACCACATTGTCTGGTTGTAACTAAAGCCATATCTGCTCTCTCTTTGCTCTGGATAATAGATACAGGAAGACATTCAGCAGGAAGAGATTGGTAAACTATTCTGGAAAAGAAAATAAAACCAAAATGTGTTTCTTTTTTTTCTTTTTTATATCTCCGTCAGCTTCTTGCTCACACACTCCTTCTCACATTTTATGCTTTTGCCTTAAGGTTTCCATCTGGCTGGGGGCTTTGCTGTTCTCACTTTTCGCTGAGGCCACACTGGTATGGTGAATATTTATCAGTGCAAGAAGTGCAGCCTAGGGCTTCTTGTATGTATAGGTACCTTTGATGTGTATGAAGGAAAATAAAAATGGGATTCCAACTAAATCACCAGTGTTCAAGAACTGGGTTTCAGAATGAAGACTTGGCCACATCCCATTGAGTTGTTAAAAAAAAAATATTCACTTGACCCTAAAAGAAAGATTTCAAAGTATCTGTATTAGCTCCTCCTATACAGACTGAGGTGATTCGAGGCTCCTTTGGCATGGGAGAAGGAGACAAGATTTGTTGGTGACTTAAAACTAAGAACAACTTTTGCATCTTGGCCTATGCTTAAAGCAATGAGTTAGGAAATGAGAAGCCTCTTAGTCTCCAAAGACCCAAACACAGATCTCCAGCTTCCCATGATTTCATCCATTGTATTTTTGATGCCACCATTAAACTTCAGTTATTTATATTAGTATTCCCACAGTTTCAACTAGTGTTGCTTTACATGTGGCAAAAAATAATGCAATGATGCGTTAATTACAGACAATTATAGAACTTGTGGGAAATGAACAGAGATTGTTTCAACACTTTCTATTGTGATTGGGAAACTGAGGTTCAAAGAGAGTCATAACCACTGTTCTTTCTCAACAGAAATTCTGGATTAAAGCCTTTACAGCATCCAGAAATTTTCATCAGTCTCAAACACCCTGTCAAGTTCAATAAGATTTAAGCACTTTTTTTCTCATGTGAGGAGTTTGGTGGAAGCATTGGTAACTTGCTTCTCATTGACCATTTAAGGCCCAAGTCTTCCCTCAGTTTTCCACAGATATATTGTTCATGGTTCAGCTAATTTGCGCATTCCCTAACTAGGCTTTTTAGTTCTGGTGATTTGTAGTATAATTATCAGGTATGTGCCTACTGGTGGTTTGAAGTCAGAAACTTATTGGCCTTCTCATGAGTGAAGGTGGGTAGCAAATGCTAGAAACAAACCACTAATTATTTGAAGTATCTTGCCCTTGAAAGTTAATGACAAGGCACATTTACCACTATCATAACCACATGCCTGGAAATAGAAAACACTGACACCTGCTTTTCCAAGCTGTTGCTTAGCATGAGTAGTTCAGCTACCCATACAATCATCACTTTTCCCTTTAAAAGGTGGATTTTGATTTAAGTTTCCATTTTGTGCTTTTGAAATGGGGATATGGTTTGCTTTTACCAGGGCATCGATTTCCACTCTATTGTCCTTAGGCCTGCAGTGGGTAAGGAAGGAGGAGGTACTGTTGGTTTAGGGAACCATGCTGTCTTTTTAGCATTTTCAGATAAGAGTTTAATGTTAATGGTTGCCTGCTTTTTGAAAATGATGGACTGTTTTGGTTTTGAGCATATGAAGAACAAAAGAATTAGGAATAGTACCTACAGCTGCTGTTCTCGGGCTGGATACAGTTTTGGTCACATATGCAGGCACTTTGCCATGCCTTATTAAGATACCACACATAACATAAACACCGCTAACTGGGATCACTTGCCTCAAGGCAAAGGTAGAGTAGTGCAACCTAGCTAAATCTGCTCTGCCAGAACACTTAGCTGTGGGTAGGAGAGCTCACATGGAAGTTTGTCACAGTTAGCTGAAGGAAAATAAGGTGTTAAGTTGTGCTAACTTGGTATTTTAGACTCTGGGGGGGAGGATGTTATGAAAGGTGAACAAACATCCATTCCAACAAATGAAAGTTGTAGGTGAGTGAAACCAACCCAGACACAAGGTGTGCATTTTTAACAAACAGGATACTTTCATTATTAGAGTACTGCGAGGGGATGTGATGGACTTTCCAATGCAAATCTCTAAATTAAGACAGGGTTTGGCTTGTTAAACATATACCCAGGTAAATTAGGGCTTTGCAAAACTAGCTGAGTGGAATGGCTTCGCTTGCAGAAGGCCAGACTGAGAATAGAGTCATAGAGGTCTTGTAAGCTTTGAATCTGTGATGCGGCAGGTTACCACCACCAGGCTGGTATCACTCGTGTCCCTCTCAGAATTAGGAATAGCATCTCCAGAAGTAACAAAACAGTTAAGCTACTCTGCTAACTGATGTTGTACAGGGATATTTCAAATATGCATGAGTTATAAAATTTTACATCCAAGGAATTAAAAAAATGTCTCTATTGCTATGGAGCACTTTCCTCTGGTATAGCGTAAGCTATTACCGGGTTTGGAAAGCTTGGAATTGTTTTGCTTTGTGAGAACACTTTTAAAAACATACTGTGTTCTACATGAGTGCAGTATTTCTGAAAAATGCCAAAGTGACAGCTTTAGAGAATGAGCTGCCCATGTTACTGAACAGTTACACCAGAAACCATAACAAAGCATGTAACTGGCTCTTGATGTTTAAAGGGATACTGAGTGGTTCGGCTGCTATAACCATGTTATGCACAGCCTTCTCAATGACAGTTGTTGAAATAGTATTTTCATGACATAATTATTAGTCTACTTGGCATTTGATTTAAATGATCAAGGCATTTCATAGAAGCCCTTAGACATCCTGCAGACTCTTACTGATTTCTACAGTTGAATAAGTGCCCTCCAGATGAAGGATGATGATGACCAATATCCAGAAACATTTGATGACTCTAAAATATTAAACATCAACGAGTATAATTTGACATAGCAACACTCAGAAATCACAGCATCTGCTGAAGATCGTATTGTATTAAATTTAACTAATATATGTGGCAGTAAACATCTTCTGTCCTGCAGCAGCAGGAACAGTATGTAATAGTAGAGGAGCTTTATGCAGTGCCAGAAATGAACTGCACCATTAAAAAATTTATGAAGTGTCATCATATTTTTCTTTTCACAGTTCTCAGTTGTTAAAAAAATGGTTGAAGTAATTGGATGAAGTTTAAGATATTCAGATGAAAATTTAGAGGCAGTGGTAGGTTCTGAGCTGCTGCTTGATACCCTTGCTCTTGTGCTTCTGTCTTCCCAGCTTTCTCTTAATAGAAGGAATTGTTTTGTAGAGGCTTAAATCAGTTTTTTCTTTGCAATGTTTCTTCTAAACAAGCTTGTAAGTGTATATGCTGTCTTGGAGGCCTGGTGAAAGATTATGGTCTTAAGAATGACTAAAGATATAGCTGGAGGACTGAAATAGTGGATTTACAGTAATGACTATTATCTAAAGCAACTAGGAGAGGAAAACCCTGGAAATCCAGCTCCCTGTGTACATTTCAAATTTACAATTATATTCTGCCTCATCATAAATAAAGTTTAAGAGCCTGCAGTCCCTCACTCATCTTCAGGCAGGTAGACTAAACATTTTAGACTGGCAAGTCCCTTCCCACTGAGCAGCACCTAATGTGGGAATGTCTTCCCCCTACATTGTAATGCAAGACCTGCTGGGGGCTGGCTGCTGCAAGCAGTGAGTAATGTATTGTTGTATGGAATGAGAAGTGTTGTATTCCTACATGTAGGTTTTTAGTGTCCACGGTTAATTTTTTTTGATGTGGGTGCTTACCTGCTGGACCATGCAGTCATATAGAAGCTGTTGTCCTTAAAATACTCAGTGTACTATAAATAGTACAGTGAATGAATTCTTTGCATGTGACTTAGAAATAATGGCAAAGATAAGGACTTTTCAGTCAAGTTTCAAGAGATGTATTTAGAGGTGAAACACCTATTTATTTCAGAATGGGCTGATTTCACTCAAGGCTTTTATTTTCCTTTAAGCCCAGTAAAATTTCAACCTCAAATAGAAATGAAGGAGCTGATTATTCTTTCCGTTATTTCAGCAGGATGGCATTGCCAGCTAGTGATTCACAGTCTCAAAGGTAACCGGAGGGAGTCATTTGCAAATGCGTTAAAAGGAAGAGGTAATAGCCGGGGGATATGTGAGCAAATTCACCTTTGGCAGACAAAGGAGGTGTCGCTTTGTTGAGAGAGATACTTCTTTACCAAGAAATCTGATAATTCTCTAACATCATGCCACAGCAGCAGGATCTCTGCAACAGAAGTCAGAAAAAGAAAGCTTTCCTAAGGTTGAATATCATTAGAAGCATGTGGGTTTATGCATATGCCCTTTTCTCAATACTCAGTATATAATTCCCATTAATAGTTGTGGAAGTTAGATGCATCTATCAAGATAGCATATCCCCAGGGTATTGAATTCTATTATTCTGCTTCTTTGCATGTAACTTGACAGAGACAAATATAACCATTCAAGCTACTGAATTTGAGAAGGATGTGTATTTTTGAATCAAATCTATTCAAAGTGATTCTACTCCTAAGGGATGACATTTGTGTCTAACTGTCCTCTGACTTACTATTTTAGCTGAGCTGATGGATTATGAAAGAGAGTAATTTCTTTTTAATACTGTTTTCCTGAATCTGTCATTCAAAACTTGCTGTGTGGGGACAGAATGGTTCATAAACATTATTTTCCTGAAAGAAAATGGCTTCTCACAGTCAAAAGGAGCTCTGAGCAGAGCTTCCGCATAAACATGTTTGCCCATCAGTAACTGACAGAGGAGCCTCTGTGTATGTGTTAAGGATGTGGACTTGTTAAATGAGACTTCTTATTTGGAAACAGTTTTTCAAATAGAGTAGGAAGGATGGATTCTATTCAGGTCTAGAGAAAGAAATTGCATAGGATTCTGTTTTATCAGAATCTGTAGATTATATTGTACTCTAGAACCATAATAGCATCCTCTAGTCAGAGGATGTGCTTTAATTTAAATTCCAGATCTCTCAAATATTACTCAAGTTCAGAGATCTTAAAAAAGCTAAACAAAATCAGATCTTTTATGCTACTTACATTAGTAAGTTGTCTTTTTATATTAAGCTTAAACCAAAATCCCCCAGTCTAAAATTGTGGCTATAATTTTTGAATGCATAACATCCTTGGTTTTGTTTTGTTTCCTTATTTGTTTGTTTATGGCTGGGAGGGACAGATAGTGGCAGTGAATGCACTTAAAAAAATTCCGCTAATATCCTCCTTTTATCTGGAAAAACAAATATTTATAAATCCCTCTGAATCATGTAACTGTGTAACGATTGCAAGTTTGAAAGCACAGTTGTCTGGTTAATCCATTTAAATGCTTATTTTGATTGGGCAGCTGTGAGTCTTTGTGTGCACACAGCTTCTCCCCATACTTACTGGAGTGTTTCAAAATACCACGGAAATTCTGGTTTGGTTCAGTAGCAACCAGTGTACACACATAAAGTTTTCTATTGTACGAGACAGAGACTCTCACCATGCAGACCTCATCCTTGCTTAAGATGGCCTTAAGAGCTGTGGCTGAAGCCCTTTTGCTCAGTCACTTCCAATCCTGGCTGTATAGGTTGCTGATATCATGCTTAAAGAATGTGGGTTCTGGTTCGAGGCACAAAGCACCCCCTAATTCAGGGCTTGAACATGCACCAGCAGTTGACACAAAAGCTGTACTTGTGAAGGGCCAATGCAGAGGCTCCATATGGGGAGCTGTGCATGGAAAAAGAGTGAGGGCCTTCTGTTGGAATTCCTCTGCTTAGGTGAAATTAAAACACTGAATGGCAGGCCTGCAATTTATGTGCTCCAAACCATGCCATTGTATATAAAATCTTTTTATGTCTTATGCTATTTCTGCCCCTTGTGCTTCATAATTCTGAAGTACTTCCTACTTATAAATGTGACAATTAAACTGATATTTGAACAGATGCAGCCCATTTCAATTACTGTGTTATATTTTAAGATTGCTTTTGATATACTTTTTTTTAAATCCCAGATCCATTATTTAGGTTTGGCTTTGTTTGACTAAAGTTTTTTTCCTTTGTCCACAGGATGTTGATTCCAGTTAAGAGAAAAGGAATTGTAGTCAGAATCGGGATCTTAGAAATCAGAGATACAAGGTGCAGTTCAGCAGAAGTTTCAGAACAGAAGGTGAAACTTTTGTCTGGGTTTACAGAGTGTTTTCCCAGACTAGTGGTAGTTTCAGGTAAATGTTCATCAGACTTTTCCCCTAAACAAAGCAGAATTGGGGTGTTCACATTATAGAACTGCAGCAAAATCAGATGTTTCATGTCAGATAGAGGATGTATGTGGTTCACATACTCTCTGTCCCTCTTATATCCTTCCTCTTGAAAAAGTTATATTCTAAAAACAAGACTGCTTTGACTCTTTCAGCATCCTGTGAAGAGAAGGCATGTGATAGGTCTCTGTACTGCTGAGGAAACAGTCACAGGGAGTAGTACCTGTCTTCTCAGACAGTTCCATAAATGTTAACTGATTTGAGACACAAAAGTCCTTTTTCTATACTTGAAAGTCAAAATAACCTCCAATCTGCTTTCATAGTGGCTTTAAACAGCTATGAGGCCTGAGGTACTTCTGCAGAAACATCAGTCCGTGGAGTGCTCTCCAAGGTGTCATAACCCATGCAGATGAGTCCTAGGCAAGTCCCATCTGCCCTTGCAGTGATGATGCCTGGCAGAAAAGACTAACTGCAGACCCCCTGTTTCCCCTCCTGGAAGGGCTGTGACATCTCCTGTCTCAGGGCAGTTAACGTTTGAAAGCAGACTGTGGGTTGGAGATAGCAGCAAATGGCAGGTCCCCCATGTCCCTGCCACATTTGGGCAGCCTGACCTTGTCCCAGAAGTAACTGTGCGGCCACAGATCCACAGGGACTTTTCTCTGCCCTCAGCAGTGCTACTGCAGCTGAAATATGCAGTTTTGCATTACCCCAGCTGTGGGTTGCCGCTCCTTATACCACATTCTTTATTGTGTTTGTGTTGTCAGATAGACGTCTAGACTGGAGAACTCTTCTGGGTCAAGCTGGCCTTTGGAGGGGGAGAGAGGTGTGGTAAGGTGTGGTCTGATTCCTCTGGGAGGGAGGAGAAAGTGCAGTGAGGGGTGTGAACAAATAAGGAGCAGAGGAGCATGATATGTTTTTTGCAAAACTCTTTGTGCGGATATTTCTC
This sequence comes from Ptilonorhynchus violaceus, assembly GCA_013397565.1. NCBI lineage: Eukaryota > Metazoa > Chordata > Aves > Passeriformes > Ptilonorhynchidae > Ptilonorhynchus > Ptilonorhynchus violaceus. Next base: position 2,742,392 of record VZRJ01005256.1, read on the forward strand.
TATGGCCTCACTGGAGAGAATGGGGAAAATGGAAGGTCTTTTGTATTCGCAGTGTTTAAGAAACAAATTAGTCATTTTTCTTAAAATGGTCTGAGGATTTCTCCATGAGGCAGACAATTGTTGTTCCCAAAGTATGTTGTTCCTTTGCATCAAAAAGGAACAGCGTTAAAAAAAAGATGTCAGAACACGTGTGTGAGTGTGAGCAGGCCTCTGCAGTGACATCCCCAAAGGAGGGATCTGCTGAGGGCTCTGTAAAGCTGTTTGTGGCAAGAGCCTTTCAAATGGGAAGATGGACATGGCCTTCTGACTTCTAAACCTGTCAGGAAAGTGTGTGTCAGTAGTTTTTAGGGGATACTAGTAAAGCAAATAAAAATGAGAATTAAAAGCATAAAATGGCAAGTAGAGGAGTGATACTTTTTCTGATTCACCAAGCAACCTAGTGGTATCAAAGGGAACCTGTGGGAATCAGATGTAACTTTGAATTTCCTGTTTTGTATGATTTGTCACAGTCTTTATGTCTGTGCTTCATTTTCACTACTTTAAAAAGCAAGCAAAAGTCTTCCCCCAAACTAACATATTTCATAACCTTTCCTGGAGGTTTTTCTCTGAAACCAGAGAGGGTTTGCAAGTGCCTACCAGTCTCCGGAGTGAATAAACAGTATTAATAAACATCTGCCCACCTGTATTAACTCTTTGCATGGCACAGCAGCATCTAGGTATTATTTACGCAGTTACCTCTGTTTTAGTTATCTTAATCTGTTCTTTTGAATACACCAGAAGACATACATTTGGCAAGAGTTTTAGCTGTAGCAAGGGTTAACTTTAGTGAGAGTTAACTGTAGTTTCAGGAAGAAGATTTGGCTTTTTGCCACCTGAGTTTCTGCAGCTGCCGGTGTAGAGAACAGTCTTTAAATAATTTCCCTTTTGCATTTGGAAGAGGTGATTTTCTGCTGTCTATTGAGCCTTCCTTATTGCTGTTGAAAATGCTGCAGTTAGATAATCAGTAACGTGAAAGCTTTTTTCACATACAGAATTCAGACCTCTTGAGCTTATAGTTATTTAAGAGTAATTGGGTAAAACACAACAACTTTGTGTGTGGTAATTCTCAATTTTGACACTGACTAGACTTGTTCCTAATACAGCCTATACTGAGGTAAGTCAGCTTTAAAAGGATTTGATGATCCACATGAAAACTTTAAGACCTCCACCCCTTTAATTTAATGCATTAAACTCATGTGATGGTGTGTATGCCAGGCCAGCACTTAGTTACTTGAAACCATTTGGAAAGTTAGGCATGACGAGGCCTTACACTAAATATGAGTAAAGCCCTGTAACAGTGTCATTTGTGAGTGTTTGGCCAAGCAAGTGTGTTACTATTTTTGATTTTCTGTGTGTCTTTGGTGGTGCAGTGGTCTGTGGGAGCTGAGGGCAGGGCTCCATCTGCACAGTGTGCTCTGGTGTCACAGTGGTGAGCCAGCACAACAGTTGTCTTTGTAAGGGAAAAATAGGAACCGTACCCATGTCCCCACCGACTCTGTCCATCACAAGTACCACAACTGCAATTCCCCATGGGAAGGATGGCAGGGTTTGGCAATACAGCAGGAAGCTCTTAACACTTTTGAAATTAGCCTCTTTGCCTGTATCTTTTGCTTGTATCTTTTGCCATGGATCCTAATGTGTTCTACTGCCAAGAAGTTTAGCAGAAGATGCAGTTGCTTACCCTGAGACATAGACTTCAAAACTTCTCTGCCTTCCTCCCACCTGTAGCCTGTCCCACAAGGATGCACCTAAAAAGGCAGACAAGATTGCCTTTGCATTAAGCAGATATCCCAAGACAGACATTTAGGACTGCTTATAAGTAAGAAAGCGATGCCTTCAGATAAGCAGCACTTAAGAATATGATTAAATTTTTTTGTGATCTCATGGGCTTCTCAATTTGCATGTGACACTGAGCACATTCAGTAGACTTGCAGATAAACTGAAGTTCCAGGATGTGTCTCTGTGGAATAGTTCACAGCTAATAGAAATAACTCAGCCGTAACGTTATTAGCAAATGTTCTAAAGTTCTGTTCCACTTGTACTGGGTGGACTTCTGCATTTCACTGTTGGAAACTTGTAGTTTAATAATTAGACCCTTGAAAACAGGGTCAAATGACTTTTTAAGGTGGATGTTCCTCATTACTTTTGTAGTAAGAGACATAAAGGGAAGAAATATAAATTAAGCTTTTGAAGGGAATATGTGCCTCTATCAGGACAAATGGAGAATTAAGAGCCCTATCATATTTTGAAGTATGTTGGTGGTGGTGCTGTGACTGTTGAGGGAGCAGGAGTGGAGAGAAGGATGTTACTATAAACAGGCTTTCTTAACTGGCTGAAGGAAGAGAAACTCCATTCAACCTGCTTAGAAGATACAATTGCATAGTTTTGTACTGGTGAGGTTCTGTAGCAGAGAGTGGAGACACATTTGTGTTTTTCTGAGTCAGAATTGTTACTAATTATGTATGTTTTAAATATTGGGAGGGGTCTTCCACAGAGACTCATCTGTCATGAGCAAATATCACAAAAATAACTCTATTATGCTTGAATGACTGCTGTCTATTTTCAGACCATATAAGTTGGAAAAATAATATTTGTACAAAGCTGAAGTGTTTATACTCTTTCAGCTCTGTTTCAAGTGAAGTAATGGCAGCTTTCGCTGAGCAGACGAGAATACAAAAGGAGGTGTAGATGCAGGATATGCTTCTTAGTGCACAGGTCAGAATTAGTTATGCAAATGTCAGTTCTGAACCATGAGTCATTCCTATTCCAGCAAAGCAGGAAAGCTGTGTTTTGCTAATCTTGCAAACCAGATGAGCACTGCTGTACTTGATGTCCACTGTATGTCTGAAGTCACAGGAGGGGTTAATCACCAAAGACAGCTTCCAGTAAATTCCAAACTTAATGCATTATGCAGAGAAAAACCTAGACCCTGTAGTCATAATTGAATAAATTGGACTTCGTGTTATATCACATATGGTTCTCCAGTGCTGTGTGGTGTTTACCAGCTGTGGTAGGGAGGCTGCAGGTTAAAGTCAGGAGAAAATGAAATGTCCATTTAAGTGCCCTATGGGAATCCATCATTTAGATTTTTTTCAGCCTCTTTGCCTGGAGACAGTGTTCTTTTGTTCTGCCTACCATGGAGTTAAACAGTGGCCAGAAAATGTGGGAGAGAGCTGCAAGTTAAAAATCCTCAGGTGAAAATCCATCTCATCATTTGAGGCATCACAATGATGTTTTCAGAATGTGTTCACACTTCTACTGTAAGTGCTGAGCTGGAGTCTCCTCTCACCTGCACTGCTTTCGGTCAGGAGTCACAGCAGCGAGCTCTGTTCTTAAGCATGTTTGAGGCACTGTCGTGCCCTATACCAGAGAGAAATGCCTAGCCCATGATTAAAACTGCTAATGATTGCTCATCTTGGAAATAGGGGATAAAAATAGTGTTATTTTAATGCTTTAAATACAAAAATGAATTTTGTCTTCAGGATGTCCGGCTTGGTATGCTGTTCCCTCTGTTATTTTCTCTGGTTGTGTCCCTTCCCCCAGCTCCTGCCAGATTTGATTCTGTGTCTGTGTCAATGCCTGCAGCAATCCCTAAAGCAAAGTTTTGTGAGTTCCACTTCCCGTTAAAAGCCAGGCACCTCTACTGCAGAAGTGAGTTAAATGAAGTTTTCCAACTCCTGCTCCTTTTTTTTTGTCTTCTCCCTCTGCATGTACCTTCCCCTGTGCCTTTCCTGCTGGTAGATGGGAAGTGGTGGTTTCCCAAATTCAGTGCAGTTCATCAGTGCCCTTCCTGCTGTGAACCAGTTCTTCTTTGGCCTTCCTTCAACTGGGGGTGGCCAAACTGCTGCTGGCCAGGTCTAGTTTGTCAGCATGGCTTACCTAGTCTCTGCCCTTTTCTTTCCTATCAGACTTCTCAGTCTTGTCTGAAGAGTAGGTCATAACTCACACAAACCTGAGGGTGAGAAAAGCCTGTGGTCCCCACGAAATCATTCTTTCCCCCCAGCTCACAGTGGTTGCTTTGTTGTAGGATGGGTTTCAGGACTCTATGTGTGTCTTGTTGCGTTTCCAGTTGTATTTTTGTCATCTAATAGGTGCGACTTGCATTTTTTTCATGTGATGTGCAAAAGCCATTACAGGACAGGGGGAAGCCATGACATGCATCTCCTCCAAGTAGTTCAGAAAGTAGTGTGTTCAAACAAGTTATTTTTGGTTTTACCCTTTGCTGAGCCCCTAAGATTTGCAAAAGTGCAATCAGTACAGTTAAAGGCATGACTTTAAGTACTGACTAAGGCAGCTGTTGTGCTCTCTGGTAGTCAGTGATCTGTGACTACATATGATAAAGATCGAGGCTGAGACATTCTGCAAAACAATCCAAAGGAATGTGGTTTTCTGGAGTTCTGCCACAGGGATAGTTAAACATTCATGGAACCTGTTTTCCTCTGACATATTTTAGTTGTACGTAAAAGATAGCTCATATTTGGCCTTACAGAGGCTGTCTCAGCACTCTTGATAATCATTGTTGTTAATCTTAATAGAAACAGTCACAAAATCATAAAAGTCCTGTACCCATGGTAATCCTGCTGGGGTAACTTGCATTTGAGATAAAGGACTGCACCTGAAGCAGTGTCCAAGACAGTGTGAACACTGTGAGCTCATACTCACATGACGAATATAGGAGTATGTACCAGAGTGACACTCCATTTCAGCTCAGATGGCATTAAGCTTAGAAGTGGCAGCTACAACTGAAAAATTGAACACACGTATTTCATAGGGTTACCCCGAAGGTGTTATGATGGGAGTTACTAGGTGATCTGCAGTGTTGCCAGCTCCTGTGATTTTATGATGAGTAATACAATACAGCTATTTTTCTTGAAGATCAACCTACTGGATTTATATTATTTATTTTCTTTTTATCTTTTCATTATTTTAGTTAGACAGTCATTGCAACCCTCTTGCTTATGACCAAAGTTTCAAAACATGTCTCAAAAAGCACTCCTAAGAGTACAGCCAGCAATGGCAAATAATGGAGAACCCAGCACTTGTTTTTTTGGTTGCTTGGGGCTTTTTTGTTGGTTGTGTTTTTTCCCTTCCTATATTTCCATGATCTGTCTGGCTAGTCTTGTGATTTTGTAACTCATGATTTTTTTTATCTTTAGGATTGATTATGTTTCTGTCTTCACTTCCTTGTGTTACCACACTGAACATAATCAGTATGATTAAGAATAGCCATCAGGATATACATCCAGATCGTAAAAGCAAAGCTCAGACCATACATTTTCCTTGACTCTTCACTCCTGCAATTAACTCATCAATATATGTAAGGCAAAGAATGTGCTTTTGAAGCTCTCTACTTTAATGAAGCTGGTAGTGTTTCCATAACTACCAAAGTTGCCCTGAGGTTGTAGATCATGTACTGGGGATGGTAGTCAAAACAGAAATCATGCTGTGCTTGGTACTGTTCGTGGCAAAACTTGATGTCTTTCAGTTGGATGAGAAGGTAATGCAGTTTGGATGTTCTTCGTAGGTGCTACTGTGCTTTCCAAACACTGATACATGATGTGATGGAGCTGTGCTCTTCAGGAGAACAAGGACAATCTGCATCGAGACTCTCTGATAAAGGCATTATCCTCCTTGCAGATTTCCATGATTTAGTGGAGTGAAATCTTAAATTAAAGTCTCCCATCAGGTGGAATTATTTCACAGCAGCTGAGTAGCTGAGTTCCCATCCCAACATCTCTCTCAGCATTTTTTTTTTAAGGGATGGGATCCGCCTGCTATTTTATAAGTATACATGTGCCAGAGACACTGGATGAGAGAACAGAAGTGCAGTGACAGGATTTTACAAGATAGGAGTAAAGGAAACTGGCTGCTGTTTCTGAAATGCGTCCTAAGACATAAAAAGTTTTCCAGTGTAGATATTTCCAAAAAGACAACACGTTGGTTTGGTCTTTATTTAAATGTTGTTAGCTTCTGAGAATTCTGTAATGATACTAAAAAATAAGAGGAAAGTAAACTACAGTCTTAGGCCTCAATGGAAGTTACACATCTACAAACAACTTCAAGTCAGTCAGTAGATTTTGGATGAGGTGTCCTGTTTATAATGTCCCTAGAAATCATAAAGATGTGAACCATAGAGTAGAAGTGTCTTGCAAGCCTAGGTCAACCAGAATTCATGTGTGGACATTTCTTATGTGACTGCACTAGTGTCTCTTCCATGATATCTAGCCCACATGTTGGCTTGCATTTTCCATGCATTTTAACCACGGTGACTGATCTCTGCTGAACTGGCTGGCTGAAAGGTTCATAGCCAAGAAACCGCAGTGTTTTATTTGGAGCCCTCTCCATGGACAAAGAAGCAAGGAAAGCTAGAATTAAGCTTCCTGTAGAAGTCAAAGTAAGAAAACTAACATTAGAGAGTAGACGTCAAATTCAAATTTTAGGAGACAAGCAGGCATTTTAGGATGGCTTCCTTCACCTGTGCAAATCTGTGATTTCTCCGTTGACTTTTTCATTATATCCACTTTTGTTTTCATGCAAAATCAAAGGTTGCTTCTGTCGTCAGTGTTCAAGTGACTTTGGTTGTATTAACAGGAGAAAATCTTGAGGAGTTGGCTCATGTGGTAGGAAGTGTGCAGCAGGATAGTCAAATATTTTTAGAGAAGATCATTTACGTGACTGCAAGAAGAGGAGCAGTCTTGCCAGTTCTGAACCACTCGTTGCTTGTGGGCCCCTCAGGGAATGAGTGAATATACTTTCCTAGGGAAGAATTCTATCAATTTGTCATCTCCAGGCAGGATTTTGTTGGTTAAAGACAGGTGTGAGTTCATGTGACTTGGAAGGAGACCCATCTTTTCAGGATTTCTAAGTTCTCAGTCTAGTAGCAGGCTGTGATCAAAGAATGATGTTGAGCTTCATATATGACTCCAGATTTCCTCTCAGGCCGTTTGCAGAGTTTGGTTTCAGCATCAGATAGAAAAAAGTCAAAGTTGGCTTTAGTTTGGAACTAGATGGGTTATCACAGTGGGCAAGGCCAAGCTGTAGTAACAAACAACACCTGCTAGAGCATCATGACAGTATTAGGGAAGGTAAACTGCAGTCTCACTTTAAATCAAATGTTGAAACATGGAATAAAATCTGTCCACCTGGGCAGTTTATCCAATACTTACTTTGAACTGCCAAAGGCATGAATAGAGAGTCACTGAACTGTCAGCCTCTGTTAGAAGAATTTCGGGGAGAAAAAAAAGTGTTGTCAGTTCTGGAATTCTCAAAACTCCGTTAGCTTTTGACAGTGATTTAACCTGATCAGAAATAACCTGGCCCTAGCTGCCCAACCTTTTGCTACTGTTGCTAGTGAGTAAGGCCCACCTTAGAAACGTAAGGTTTGTGACCTTACAGAGGACTGCTATTTTCCAGATGGCACTTTTTTTTTTTTAAAATCAAGTTGTTTGGTTTGGAGATCCCTCCTTGGAAGAAGTCCAAACATATTTTCATCAGTTTGTTCCGGTGGGTGAGCCTTGGCAGAACCTGGCACAGCTGGGGACGGCATAGGAACCAAGCCCTTTCTCTCAACAAATATAATGTGCTTGAAACAGTTTACCTAAGGACCCACCTTCCTGTGGCCTTTGGCTGCAGTGCTGTGGGCACTGGAGGGAACTGAGTCAAGTTTATGGCAGAGGCATCCATCGTGCCACAGCTGGCCAGTGAAACACAGAGCCATGTGAGCTCAGAGCTGAAAGCAGTGTAGATGCAGCTGAGGTCTTTGCAGTTTGAGCAGCGGATGTCTTCCCCCTGTGCTCAGCTGTGAGATGCTTGGCACCCTGACACAAGTTTCCTGTGTAAATTTGAGTAATTTGATATCTCCCTCAGTATTTGTCTCTATTGTTCTTCCAGGCTTTTAGGACCATAGATTGTTTGTTTCTTTCTGGATAGAGGAACAGTCCCCACTATCAGGTTGTTTCGATCATTACTGCAACCTAGTAAAGTTAGTACAGCTATAAGTTTCTCTCCAGCATGTGGTAGGTAAGAGGTACCATCCAGAAGACATGTACAGTTTGCCATAATGATGATTATATTAACACATATTTCATAGAAAACTAGATTCAAGACCTTTAGATTTCCTACCATACCTACTTCAGTGAGGCTTTGTTCCTCTGCATGGCTTCTGGGAGTTCTTGCAACAGATATAATTAAAAACAAGAAATGTTTACCTGGGTCTTAAAATTCTGCCAGCGCTTAATATACTGCCAGCATTCCCCACCCATGTAAATGCCCCCAATATCACAAATGGAGTGACACACTTCGCTTGTGAGAGACAAGTAGCAATGTTTATGGATATAAACCAGGGTTGTAACAAAGTTTGATAGTAAACGTGACAGTGCTTTAACAAGCTTTGATGGCAAGGTACACTTGATTATTTACTGCATAGAGGACAAGGTGAGACAAAACTGTCAGAGACACCCTCCTGTTGGGTCATGAGGTTCAGAAAGGACCCCCATGCATTCTAAACCTGTTTCTGAGGGAGTTTCTAGGTTCGACTGGATCCAGACCTTGTTCCAGGCTAGGAACTTAGGTCTAAAGGGTTATATGTGCACAAGCAATCCTTTTTCTCACTTAGCCAAGATTTCCAAGATACAGCATGCTTATTCCCAATTCACTTACTGAGTATTTGATGCAATAAGGATTCTCTCAACCTCGAGGAGCAACCTCAAGAGGCATCCCTGTTCAAGGGGGGATCCTGGCATGCAGCCCACTCCCGTGCAGGAGAGCTCAGCGGACCCTGCACTGTTCCCTATTTATGGAGTAAGATGATTGACTTACAGTAATTTGCATGCCAGCTGTATTTTGGTTGGCGCATGCTCAACTAGCCCTCAGCTGTTGAATAAGTTTTATGGCCCTCAGCTATTGTGTTGTTATCTGTCTTCCCAGAGTCAACTTAAGCCAGGTGCAGCCCTCACAACCACCTCTGTTAGCTCTTGCTTAAGCCAAAAGCAGGGGGGAGCACACTGCCACACCCAGCGAGCTCATCCTAACCATCCCCTCTGTGTAGGATCTTCTATACCATTAAAACCATTGGGAGTTTTGCCACTGATTACAAGATCAGAGACCTTAGATCAGTACAAGAGCATGCTGGTGATGAGAAGGATGTGTGACTTGGATAAGAAGGAAGACTTTTCTCTCAGTCCCTCACAATGGTTCAGAAATCCATTGAAAATGTTAGCAAGAGGCCCTTTTATTTCCTCCTGGAAAAATCATGTATATTTATTTCCTGTAATAAAATAGTCTAATGGTAGTAAAGAGTAAAGTTCTAGAAGGAAAAAATTGATTTCTCAGCTAATTGAGTAGAGAGGGGGAAATTACAAATCCCTGATTGCCTATTACTGGTTGACTGGCAACATTTGGCCACAGAAAGCAATATGAGCACGGTTTTAACACGCAGGTGGCTACAAGAGAAAGGCTGTGCTGCATGTAGGCTCAGTATCTCCTTAAAGTGGTTCAACCTACTTTTCCAATTACATTGCAAAGTGAGTCAGACTGAAACTGTTGTTGATTGCCCGCTCCACTTCAGATAGTTGCATATTTGTTTTAGCTTTAGAAAGAAATTTGTGTCAGCATTTTCTGTTCCTTGTAGTTACACTGGCTTTTCAAAATAGTTTTTGAGCTAAAAGTATGTTTCCTGAAGTTTGTACACTGGTACAAAAAAAACCTCTTTTCTTACTACTGCCACACTGAAGCAGAAGGTGAGTACTAAGACTCAGAAACAGTAAGCATGTAATTATTCAATTTCTGGATGCAGAAAAGTAGCTGTTGGGTCAAAGTAGACATCTACAAGACAAACTGACATTGCAAGTTAGTTTGAGTTCAAGTCTCCTGGGGTTAGCCCAGTAAGACTCCTGTGGTAGATTACATGAGCTGCACAGATGCCCTATTGCATTTCTAGCTTGGGTTTCACCCACAACCTCTGGCAGACCACCTGCCTTAACCTGAAAGTCAGTTCCAGCTCTGTGTTTTTATGTGCGAACAGTAATCAAATTAGGGATGACACCTAGGTTATGCCTTAGGTTAGTAAAGACAAACTTGCGAAATTCATCATGATCCACATTATAATGATGTCACACACCTGGCATGCATTCTCACTATGGTACCCACAGTTACTTTGGCGCACAGACCATGATGCGGTGTTATACGTGGGGACAGATTATACTGCCTGCGAGTAATGCAGATGGGTGAGTGCAGAGGAGTTACTTCAGTGCAAACTGGTCTTGGAAAAAGCTTGATTCTGCAAATTACAAAGCAACTTTTTCTCCCTCTGAAGTCAATAGAAGTTCGTTTTGCTTTTCAAATTCACTTTGATTAACCTGGTCTTGACACTGTGGCACTTGCCTTTTTGTAAAGAAAATTGGTAGCTGTGAAAGATCAAAGATTTTCTAATTTAAGGTGGGAGGAAATGTTTGCTGCTGATGAAAACCTTATCTTCGTAATAAGCAATAATGCAATCTGATAATCTACCATTATTGAGTTTCCTTCTCTTTTTTTTCTTAAGCTGAATTTACATCACCTGTAGACAGAAATAAGGAAAATGGATTGAAAATGTCAAACCTATGCAAATTTTGTGACATTAAAGTAACAACCTGCACTAACCAACATCACTGCAAGAGCAACTGCAACATCACTTCTATCTGTGAGAAGAGTAGTGAAGTCTGTGTTGCTATATGGTAAGTTATTTCTTCATACAGGTGGGGACAGGAGCACACATTCATCATTTTCTTAGTACTTTCCTCCATTGCTCTGATATTCAGAATGTCCCTGCTGCTTCACCAGGCTTTGCTCTCTTGCTTCCAACTCATATCTGTGCACAGCATACCGAGAGCTGCTTGAGGTTAACAATTCTGATATGAAATGTTTCGGGGGCATTTTTTCCTTCTAAAACAGTTCTGTTCCAGCTTGTGCGTTATTGGAAAAGAGGCGTGGTTTTGTACAAACCATTAAACTGTATCCACCCACAGCACTCGAGCAGAAAGAGATTTGAGGCTCAAGAGAGGATTGTGGTGACATTTGCTGAAGAAAGACAATTCTTTCTCAGGTTTCAAGTGAACTAGAATATGTAGATTTATCACAACAGACTTATTGCCATGTATAGGTAGAAATACTTAATGGGAAGAAACTTCTGTGTGGGCAGAGACTTTGATGTAGGCATGATGCTTTTTATATAGCCTATGTCTAGGTTCGGAGAAATCAAGAGTTTATGAAAATGAGTTGTAATACTTTTTTAGGATTTATTGGCTTTAAGCTTTTGTTCCAGTCTAAAAACTGAGGCTTTGCCCTTCCTTAAATAGGAATCTAATCCTCCCAAAGAAAACCAGAAATGCTCTTAATGAGTTCATAAGTGGACAAAGGGAACAGAACTGAGTGTTTGCAGCATTGCTGCTGATTTAGGAAAATAATTAGAACCACTTAGAGAGGGACATAACTAATTCATTTGCTGAGGGATTAATTGTGTCCATTGACTTTAAGAGGTGTTCAGCATAATTGGAAGTGGGCACTTCAGTTCAGGATCAGTCCAGTGCTACTTGTCCTGTGCTTCTTTAGTAAGTCACCAGTATCCATTATTGCCATAAAAAGGGGCTGTTGTACAATTTGAGATACATTCTGGATTTTTCATGACCATTTATCCAAAAGGCAAGTAAGCTGAGAACTGTAAAGTGCGTTTTGCCTTTGCTTCTTTTGTCATTAAAATAAAATCTATGGACCAGGACAAAACACAGGAATATGGTCCAGATTATCAGCTGTAAATATTTTGGACCAAATATCTGGACCAAATCTGGACTATGGTCCAGATTATCAGCTGTAAATATTTTGCCAACTGTGAGGCAACTCTAACTTGCATCAGTTTTATGATTGGTATTGGGATGGGGATTTTTTTGGTTGGCTGAGGTTTTTTTAAAATATAAGGATAACTCCTTCAGTGCACAAATTGTGCTGATTGTAGTCTTCAAAAGCAAAATGAAAAGGCCAACTCACTAGAAATTCCTCAGATTTTGAGGAAATAATTCAGTTTTTATCGTAATTTCCCACAGATTTTTACTGTCTGCTCAATGACCACAAAAACCAAAAGTATGTTCCGAAGTTCACAGCAGTTCATTGAGCATCAGCTTGAATTATTCTGAGTGAGATTTTCAGAGGCACTCTTCTGAGCTTAGTGGTAATATGATACAGGAATAGCTGTACCATTGTACAAATGTGAGGAGCCCAGACACAGCCAAATTTACCCCATTCAGGAAAGACAGAGAAGAACATATGATGCTCTTTAAATGCCATTTATATTCTCAAAAGAGGCAGATTTTGGGCAGGCGCAGTCATGTCTGCTCCCTTTGTAAAATATTGCTTTTTTGATTTCAATTTTCTCCTTTTCATTTTTAGGAGACAGAATGATGAAAATGTGACATTAGAAACAATATGCCACGATCCCCAGAAAACACTGTATGGTCACGTTTTGGATGACTATAAATCAGACCAGTGTTTGATGAAGGAAAAGAAGGATGATGGGGGATTGATGTTCATGTGTTCCTGCACAGGTGAAGAATGCAATGATGTGCTCATTTTTACATCAGGTAGGTGTAATAATTTACCTTGCATTCCTACATTCCTTGCAAGTAATATTAACTGTGTTATACCAAGGTACTTTTGAATTGCATTTTGTGGGGGAAAACTTCCAGTGGCAGGAGCTATTTTGGTCTCTTTTGCATCTGGCAAAATCTCAACCTTTCTTTTCTGTGTTCAAAGGGTATTTCTTCCTGCCAGGCTGTCCTACTTTTGAAGTAAGTCTGATATTCAGCTCAGAACATTGCACTTAAAAGCTGATGAAAGATGAAATCAAGATGTTTACGGTTGTTCTGTTGACACACCAAAATGCAACACATGCTAATTACATTATAAAATGTAAACTAGAGGCAAATGCCGTATTTAAGGTCTTACCTCCTCTAAAAGGCTGTATTGCCATAGTGTGATATCTGCATATACAGATGTTACTGTAACCCAATAAGATGTGAATTTTAAGTCAGCTTCTCTTGTGTAACTGACCAAAAATTCTTCACTGAAAGAGTAATTGGGCACTGGAATAGGCTGCCCAGAAAGCTGGTGGAGTCCCCATCCCTGGAGGTGTTTAAAAAATGACTGGACGTGGCACTCAGTGCCATGGTTTAGTTGATGAGGTGGTGTTAGGTCATAGGTTGGACTTGATGATCTCAAAGGTCTTTTCCAACCTAGTTAATTCTGTTATTCTGTGATCTGCACCTGTTCTGTGGTGGGTGTGAAGTAGCTAGAAGGTTCCTTCACTGGGGGATATGTTACCTCACACTTACTACAGCACAAGGAAGTCTATGTGAGCTCAGTTAAATGTGAGTATAGACCAAATCACAAGTGCATAACCTGCCCCCGTTCTGCTTCATGAACGCTAATGTAGGCCGCTGCAAATACAGTGAAGGCCGTGCAGCTGTGTACGGTGCTGGCCGTCCTTATGCTGCACACACAGATGTGCATGGGTGCACACACCCCCCTTGCTTTATTTTCTCCTACCTGCTGGATCCCACAGTGGTTCTTTTACTGAGACGAAGTCAGGTGTCCCACAGGCAAGACTGAGGCCACCTATGGAGAACTTTGTGTGCGCACACTTCTAAAGGAGTGTGGCACACCACACCCATCCAGAAAAGGATATAATTAAATCCTCGTTACCTGAGATAACGAAGGGTTGGAACACTGTTTCCACTCCTGGGAAATATAGTGTGTGACTGCACTGAGGTGGACAACTATGTGAGCGACTTGTAGTTCTCACTTCCTAGCCTCCAAGAAGGCTAACTAGTTTAGGTCACAAAACCACACCAAATTAGCCAATAGCAAGCTAGCAAGTCTTTGCTTCACTTGGCCCAGTCTATCCATTTCTGGTGCTACTCCTCATCCCCATCTTCCTTATCCCCTCCTCAAGCTTGATTTAAAACCAGACAACCTGACTGCTGATCCATGGTTGTGTGACAAGCCCTTACTTGGTTGAGCTTTAAAGGATTTGGAGCATACACTGGTGTTGATGTGAGCACAGGTGGTAGACACCAGGACCTAATTCTAACAGATTGCCTTGATTTTATTGAAGAGAATGTGTTCCCAGTGAAGAGATCTTACTCTGTGTCAGCTGCCTAGTGTTTTGGTACAACATAAACCACACCCTTGTGGATTTTGGCTAATTTGTTATGAATTAGTCATGTTATAACTGTTTCTCCTGGAGCTGTGGAGCTGAATGCTGTCACTGATAAATGTGTGTCTTCGGTGTGTATGGTTGTGAAAACTGTTCTAGAAATTCAACACCAAGTGCCTTCATTCCCATCGACTCTGCAGCCCCACTCACGCTTCCAGAGCAACCTAAAAGGAGTAGTAGAAATTTAAACCCAGTCTTTTTACCCTACTTCCTTTCACTCTTCTGAGTGGAGCTTTTCCTTCTAGGTCATGTGCTGTAAGCACTCTAGGTGACTCATGAAAACCGTGTGCTGCTTTCATATGTATTAAGTGAATAACTACAGATAAAAGTTAAAGTAATGTAAAACTTCACTTTGTAACATTTCCACTTCATTCACAAACACAGGCATTAACTCCAGTCAGGGGGAGGGAGAATCGAGGCTTTGTCATTCCTTTTTTATTGTTGTGGATTAGTGTTGCTTTTAAATGAAAACAGCCCCTTTGGGTTGCTTGCCTGGTTAGCCATGGCAGGAAGACAAACGATTTTTACAGTATCAGACATGCGGTTTCCTGTCTGTGTTTAACTTTGAGCAGAACATCACAGCCAGCTGGTCCATGGCTCCTCCAGACAACTAGATAATAGCCTGTAATAATTTTGCCTTTGGAATGATTGTCATCCAGATCTATTCTGTACATTGTGCTTGCCTTTTTTCTTTCCTCTACATTTCTCGTACACCAGAACAAGAATTTTTTTGCAGTGGTTTTGCACATTCTGTAGTTTTAGAGGGCAGACAAGAGGTACTCTAAAAAAGCCTGATCGAGTGGTGATTTTAATAATTTATTAGCAGAAACTGAGATGATAAAAAAAATTGTAATTTTTCACCTGTTAATCACAGCCTTTCCTTTCAAGCTATTGGTATAAATGACTAGTGTTCTACCTCTTTTTCCTGCATGCACACTTAAGACAGACCAGATTTAGTTAGTTTCTGATGCTTCTGAGGTAAGAAAGAAAATTGTGGGTAAGGCAACAAATTCTAATTTCCACCAGAGGTTAGTCACTACATTCCAGTGATTCACTGGTGAGCTGTTATTGCTTATGGAAGAATTGGTTTATAGCACTGTTGGCTTGTATCAGTCTTGACTGTGAGGGGCAAATCTCCTGACTCCATTTTTAGACACAAACATCTAAAGGTTTTGGGTATTGGAGGTATTGTGACTCACCCAAGAGTGATTCTAGAAATGTTCGAAGTAGTTACATCCAAATCAAATGCCTGTTTCTTGCATGGATTTTCATTTAAATTGCCAATCTGCAAAACAAACAAGACACAGTCAGACATGTGCCTAAACATGCCTGTAGTTCTGCTGTGTCAGGGGGCTGACCCTGATTCAGATCCTTGATATTTCGGGCCACAGGCCGCTGGTGGAAAATACTGTGCGCAGAATCACTCCAAACAATGTTCTGTAGTTCTTGGAGAAACAACATGCAGGAGACAGGTAACCACTGTAAATCTGATTACTTTGTGTTTATTTTTTAATCGCTCTCTTTTTTTGCCAAACAAAATTGTGGGTGACTGACAAGCAGCTTACACCCCTGTGGTGGAAAAGTGCTTCTCACAGCAAAACTCAATGCCAGTGTGTTGTAATTATTATTTATTCAAAAGTCTAATGTCAGTGTTACCAGAAGGCAAAGCCAGGGAGCAAAACCACTGGAAATGATTAGCCCAAATCCGGGGTAAAAGGCCTTGGTTGGCTAGAAGTTGACTGTGGCAGACAGAGGCCTGGTCCTTCTGTCATGGAAAAAATGAGCACAGGACTAGACTACCAGGGTTTTTTCCTCCCTGATGTCTGTGTGTCTGGTGGATCTTCTGCATCTTGCTTTACCTTCTTACACTTTGATCTGAAGCAGGTCTGTCTGTAGTTGTTTGCACAGTCCCAGTCCTCCCTTGATGGTTGGGCAGCTTTGTTCCTCAGTTTTCCCTTCACCACAACATCTCCCAGACTCTATTCATCAGCCAATGCGAGCATGACAACTGCCTAACAAAGTTGGGTTTTATTAACAATCCTAAGTTTTTTGACTGAGGTCAAGGCTTGTTTACCCAGAGGGACCAAGCAGGACTGTGCCTTTTCCAGCCGCACATTTGACTCATTCTCCATGGACAGAGATGACCAGGTACTCATTGTAGACAAGAAAATGGGATTCTTGCATGTCACTTAGTGCATGACCTACCTGCTGTGCCATGCAACTTCTTCCTCTTGTGCAGCTCATTCAGACAGTCATTCAGCAATACGCAAACCAGCACTGGAGACGGGAAACAAGGAAGCAAATCCTTTAAGTACTGTTGTTGGTATATATGCAGTTGTTATCCTGGGCATCAAATTCAAATCCAAGCAATGATGCAGAGAATTCAAAATTTGGAAACAGGATTTTAACACAGCTCTGTTGGGTTTATAGTTGTTTCATTCTAATAGCTTTCATGGTGGTAATTTTTTATCCTCACCTGTCTCTTGCCATGCTGTGCAGATCTCCATGCAGCTTGCAACCGAGGTGTTTGTGGGATCGTTCAGGTAGACTGTGTTTATTGCTAGTGTACTGCAAGATGAGGTCATTATTTTGGGCATTCCCACCACACCCAAATATGGGAGAAAGAAACCTTTAGCAGCAACAATGTATACAAATTCTGAATCATCCAGACAGTTGCCTTGAAATACCAAAAGGTCAGTGAGAGAGATGATTGACAGGTCAACAAAAGTATATGAGAATAATGCAGCTAGTTGGGGAAATTGTCGAGGGAGGCAGGGTGTTGTGCTGCTAACAATCTTCACATTGATCATGGTTTCACAGAGTTGGATAATTGAGAGTGTAAGAGACAAACGTATTTGATTAATCAATTGTGGCTGAGTCATTTGCCTGAATGAATTACAGCCTCTGGATTTGCAGTGCGTCAAGTGCTGTGATTGCTCACTGTGTATGTTTGTTACCTGGGAGAGCTGGTATTGTTCTGCTGCCTGAACCACCACAAGCATGCCTGTGTGATGCCTTGTCCTGTGCCCAGACTGCAGGAGATATGGATAATGTTTTAGAGTGTCCTTAACTTCGTATCTCTCATTTGCCTCTAACATGTTGTCCCTGTCTTTTCCTTTCTTTCTCTCCTCTTCCTCTCCTTACTAGAGTCAAAGTCTTAGTGATTTTACTTGGCTACATAGGAGGACCTCAGACTTAAGAGCAGACTTAAGATCTGTATACGGTCACCAGTCCATAAATACTTATGTGATGAGTTGTTCGGTGCTCAAGGAACAGCAGAAGGGAGATGATTACAGCTGGACTGCTTCCAAGTGAATTTTAACAAAGGCTTTCATTAATCTCTTTTTCTGTTATCCAACTAACATGTTCAGAAGGTAACTGTCTTCCAGCTGCCCCGTAAAAGAGGTCAGTAACATTACATAGCATTGCACAGAGCCTCTCACCACTTGTATATTGGCTTTGTTCTCTGTGTTTCCTCTTAGGTATTTGCAGGCACAAGAGTCCCACCCAGTGCCTGCAGCTGTGTGTAACCAAAGGAGAGGCTGTCTAATGCTGAACATCTGATTCACTTAATGGGATAGGAAGGAAATAGAATGCAGAGAGGCTAAAGAAGCCAAAATTTTGTTTTGCTCTGTATTATTTATATTGTTTGCTTCTTAGGAAAATAACCATGCTCAGTTACAGATTTGTGTAAAAACAAACTAAGCAGTGCTCTTCCAGTCTGGTTGGCATATTTGTTACAATTTGCATCACTTGAGAGCTTAATAAGTATGGGAATGTGGCCAACCTTTTATCAGGTTGTCATGGAAGAGACTTTAATAATTACAGACAGAAACAAACTGTAACTAACACTGGCAACATAATATTTTGGGAAAGGTTGGAGGGGTGAAACTCAGGCTGAGAATAAAAATAGTGGTTAATGTGTGGCATCTGTTGGAACATATTGAAACTGGAGAGATTGATTTGTTCCAGAAAACCACGAGCGAACAGCAGCAGACACCCAAGCTCTATAACTGAGCCATCTATCACAGAAACACAGTCACATCATGTAAAGTTAGAATATATCGGCTTTCATATTGCTGGGTAGGAAAGCTCAGCTACAAAAGTCAAAGTGTGTGAGGGATGCCATGTACACACAGTGAAGTGACCTGTTAGAATGGGAGAGATAGGAAGGGAATGCATCTGGGGATGGGAGATTTTAAACAAATGGCTGCTGTGCCAGCAAACCAAGGAATTATACTTTCTAGCCAGCAGTGAGGGAATAAAAACAGCAACAAACTATTTGTTCTGTCTTAGAGCTTAAGAGTTTCTTAAACCTCCTGGGTGCTAAATAGCATATTTGGCAATCAGTTGAAAAATGAAATTCTGCTTACAATAGATGAAATATCCATTAGATCATTGCTACCGAGCCTTTTTGCTGAAGTAAGCCACCCAGAGGCAATCAAGTTGTCTTCCTCCCACCCCTGTGACTAAGATGCAGCCATTCCCATCAGGTGTCAGATGCATATGTATGACTCTTCCAACATGTAACACATATAACTGGGTCATATAACTGGGAATTTTCCCTGGGCATTACAGAGAAGTCTTGAGTCCTGATCCCCTGGGTAGTCATGTGCCAAGGGCAAAGCTGCTGGCCCTCAGGGGAGACCAGCAGTGGGTGTGCCACAGGTCTTCAAAATTGCTCATACTTTTGCCTTATTATCTTTCAGGAAGAGAGATAAGTGGTGGCATTGGGTGAGGATATGCTTTAAGTGCTCTGAGAGCTGGGTCCGGTTTGCCAGCCATTTGTTGACAGCAGAGCAACATTCAGGCAGCCAAATACCCAAAAGAGCAAGTGAATGAGTTCCCACACCTTTAAGTAAACCCCTAGGGCACAAAGTGCTGGAACCTGCACTTGGGTCACAACAACCCCATGCAATGCTGCAGGCTGAGGGAAGAGTGGCTGGAAAGCTGCCTGGAGGAAAAGGACTTAGGGGTGCTGCTCAGCAGCAGCTGAACATGAGCCAGCGTGTGCCCAGGTGGCCAAGAAGGCCATTGGCATCCTGGCTTGTATCAAAAAGAGTGGAGCCAGCAGGACCAGGGCAGTGATGATGCCCCTGTGCTCAGCACAGGTGAGGGCACACCTCAAATCCTATGTTCAATTTTGGGCCCCTCACTTCAAGAAAGACATTGAGGTGCTGGAGAGAGTCCAGAGAAGGGCAGTGAAGCTGAGGAAGGGTCTGGAGCACAAATCCTGTGAAGAGTGTCTGAGGGAGTTGGGGGTATTTAACCTGGAGCAGAGGAGGCTCGGGGGAAACCTTTTTTGCTCTCTACAACTACCTGAAAAGAGGTTGTAGCAAGGTAGGGGTCAGCTTCTTCCCCCAAGTAAGAAGCAATGGAACAAGAGGAAATGGCTTCAAGTTGTACCAGGGAGGTTTAGATTGGATAGTTGGGAAAATGTCTTCATCAAAAGTGTTGTTAAGCATTTGAACAGGTTGCCCAAGTAACTGGTTGAATGACCATCCCTGGAGGTATTTAAAAGACATGTAGATGTGGCACTTCAGGACACAGTTTAGTGGTGGACTTGGCAGTGCTGGGTTAACAGTTGGACTTGATGATCTTAGAGGACTTTTCCAACCTAAACAATTCTATAGCAGGCCAGGCAGACCTGCCAACTACCAGAGGCAGTGCCTGTCCAGGAGAGAGATACTGTTTTGGATACCCTGGTAATACCCTCTTCAGACTAAAAGATGAAGACATACAGCTCAAGCACAAGTTACTGGCCTTGACAGACTTAATTTACCTAGTCCAAAAAAAACCTCGTGTCAAATTCAGGAACTTGTTGAAGGAATTTAACCTTCAGAAAAATCTGCAAGAAATGCCAGGGTTTATTTGGCACTGGATAGCAAGATAGCCACTCTGGTTTTAAAATCTAGTAATCTCTGTCTTCTGCCATCAGTTGGTTCAGCATAGAGCTGAGGGAGGGGTGGAACTGATTTCTGGCACAACAAAACCGTTAAATTAGAAAGAAAAATCATCTCCAGCAAGTATGAAAAATTAATATGTTTCCAAGAAACTATCATGAAAAGAAAATGCCAGTTAGTTTGAGGTGTGGCATTTGAATTTGATTATTACTAAGTATTTTGTGTCAAGATCATCCATTTTCCTATGGAAACACCCTCCACCCCCAGTAAAAAAGTTCCCTGCCCCGCATCCACAAAGCCCCCAAAACAATGCCTGTAAAACTAGCACAGTTTTTAAAAGTTGGATCAACTTTCAGACCACTTTCTTCCTCGAGACAGGGGTTTCAGAGAAAAGTATAGGAATGTCAGAAACAGAGTTTCTGTTTTGCAAAATCAACATTTCCCATTGAAAAATGTTTTGCTGAAGATTTCCAAGCCATTTTAATTCTAAAAAGACCAAAATTATGAAGGTACATGAGACACTGAGCTACAGAATTTCATTCTCACTTAAGGATTCTTCAGTAGAGATAAACTAAATTACCCCAAACAGCTACTCAGAGTGAATTTCATTTCACTGAAAATGAAGCATTTTATGGAGCTAGTTTTTATCCGGGAAGTACTAAAGAGATGGTGTCAGAGACTGAAATGGTTCATGCCTTAAACATTGTTATGAAGGAGTTTTGCCCATCATAGCAAGAACTGTATAAAGAAGCTACAACCACCGAAGTTGTGATCTGTCTCTGTCACTATCTTTCTGTCCCTCCACCTTTTTTCTGTTTCTTTCTCTTTCTCTTTCTCTCTCTCTCTCTCTCTCTCATATTTACTGTTAAATAAAACCCATACTATTGACACTGGCATATGGTCTTGTTTGCACTTTAATTCAGGCAGAGGCCTTTCTAATAACTTTAAGAACCAGATCATAACATTATTTTGGCGCAGCGAGCAGGGTGGCATTCTCTCACCCGAAGTTCCTTTTGATGCCAGAGAGATTTTTTTGCTTTTATGCTTTTTAGACTAGTAGCATTTTAGTTTTATACTTTTATATATTAGTACCCCTATAATCCTATAACCTCTATCCTACAACTTTGTATCCCTTTCCTACAGACAAAACAGAGCCAAGTTATCGGCCTTTAGGCATTCCAGAGTTGGACTTGATAAGCTATTGAAGTAAGCAGAGATCTTCCAATAGAAACCTGCCACAAAGAATAGTGTAACAAAATTCTGCTTTTCATTGGAGAATATTTCAAAACTATGTTATCCCTATAATAGTAGAAGCACGAACACCTTCGGACTCTTTTTTACTGTTTTGGTACCCTTTTACCTTTGTATAATTTACACTTGCTGGAACCCCACTCGGCAGGATTGGGCCCAAAGCCTGCACAGCGGGGGGTCCCGGGGTTATCCCTGGGAAAGCTTTGCTTTCTCCAAATCCTTTTAATAAATTTTTACTTTTTACCCTCTTATTTCGGCCTCAGCCTGTATTTTCAAACATAAAGAAGGCATCACTTTGACAGTAACATGGTCTCCTCTGAGGGCATTGTTTCATATGGTTTCCTTCTGTAGGGATGCAGGGAGTCCTAGGAATTTCGGCACAGCTCTCTCTGAGGGGGTTGTGGAGGTTGAGGTCTCTTCTGTAGGGACTCGAACTCTTGGGAATTCTGACACAGCTTCCTCTGAGGAAGTTGTGGAGGTTATAGTCTCTTCTGTAGGGACACAGGAACTCCTAGGAATTTCGGTGCAGCCTTCTCTGAGGGGGTTGTGAAGGTTGAGATCTCTTCTGTAGATTCTTGAACTCTTGGCTGTTCTGACATAGCTTTCTCTAAGGGAGTTGTGACAATTGTGGTAAATGGATTTGGGGGTTTAGTTCCTTTTCGCATGGTTTGTTGTGGAGAACTGGCAGATTTTGAGTCCTGAAGCCAATTCTGCAGCTCCTGTCTCGTGGGGAACCCCCCTGTTCGGAACACAACAGTTCGTTTTTAGTTGGGAAAAAAAAGCTAAAACAAGGTTTTGTTGTGGGGATTAGGGTTCCTTCTGTAAGAACTCTTAGAAATTTGAATGCAGTTTCCTCTGTGGGGGCTGTAGGAAGACTTTAGGGGAAAATGACTGTCCTGGATGGCCAGTGTAAAGAAAATATTTTATTATCCTTCCTTGGTTGATTTGTTAGTCGCCCCTTTACCCCTGGGGTGGACCTGGTGCTGGAAAATCAGGATAGGGAGCAATTGGTTACTAAAAATGGCTTCACATAGAGCTTTGGAATGCAAATGAGGGAGGATTTTACGGGAAGAACGGTGGGATGTAGGCTCTGTAACATTGCCTGAAACAGGAGTTGAGAGAATGTGAAAGAACCTGTTCTGATTAAAAGCAAAACGTAGCATTTACTTTGAAATCTTGTAACAAGGAAGTAACACATCGACCCTGAATTAAAACCGGAGAGGGTCAGCAAACTGCTGCTAAAACAGTGCCATGTATGGCTACTGAAATATTAAAATCCGGCCATAAATCAGGCAAAATTGAAATCCAGTCAATACCGATGCAGTGGGATGCTGAGAAGCTGGGTAAACGGCAAAAATTTAAAATCACTGGAGTAAACAGAGCAAATGTTATCAGCGAAATTAATAAGGTTAATTCATTTACCCAGGGCAACACAAGCAGTGCAGCAAGCACTTCATGAGGTAAAAGTTTAAACTTCACCTAAGTGAAACAACTTGATTCACTAAGGCATATTTTGCCTAGGAAGGTTTTCTTATTTTCTTTTTTTAGGAATGCTAGCATCCCTGCACTGAAGGGAAAAAAAACGAGTTCAGGAGTACAGGAATCTGCCAACAGATGAAATATGGAGCTGTGTGGGAAACAATGCAACTTCTAAATTACTACAATAATTGCTTGTTTTGTCAGCTTGTTAATGTTTGTAATTTGTTTGTGTTTTTCGTCGCAAGCAACTTGTTGGGAGACCAAATATTAGTCAAAGTATTTTACATATTCCTACGTTTGACTTTTTTGTCAAGTTTGTTTTGTCTTTTTACTGAAAAAAAATGGTGTGGCAAAAGGTCTTATGGATGTATAATTTGTCTCAACCAATTTCATCCTGGGAGTTGGTATAAGAATTTATTCATATTTGAAATAATACAAATATGTATTAACCTTCCCAGTTCTGCATCAGAAGGTTTTAAAATTATTATGATTTGGCTAAATTTTTCAGAGTTGTTAATTAGTGAACTAAAAAATCTTAACAGAACACAAGCAAATGTTGCATAAGAAATGGTTGAATTCCCCCTCCCTAAACCAGGAGGGATAGCCATGGACTGCAAACAGGACATGGGTAAAATACAGGAAAGCCTTCTACCATGTCTCAAACCAACCAAATATTCTCACATGAACCTCTCTGATGTGCTATTAAATTTCCTGCCGTGTGTCCTAGTAGAGTATTTTAACTTTGCCTCACTTCTTCTATTTATGCTAATCAGTGTGGTGACTATAGCACATTCTGCAATACACATGCTTCTCAGTTGTGGGTCCAGAATGTGATGAGGGCAATTTGCTCACTAAAATTCAAAAGAAAAAAAGCTACTTGGGATAACACAACTAAGTTTGAAAGGGAACTAATTTCATTTTTAATCCCACCAATAATAAAGCCACAGTTTCTGTTTTGTGTCAAGATTAAATTACAACAGTGCTATAATCTATCTCCTGGAAAACAGAGCATACCCTGACATAAAAATGTGCTTGCATGAAAACCTTTGGTATAAAAATGGTTTTGTATGTTAATTTTGTAGGGTAAAGGCTAATTTTTCATGATACGTAGAATTACCTAGCGGAGCAGGAATATTGCCTATAAAATTCTTCCAACTATATGTGGATATGGTCAAGAGGACAGCACACATCCTCGACAAACCCATTCACATTTGTTCCAGGGTGCAAAGTTAATCAATTATGCTGGGAGAACGGGGGCTCCTCTTGAAACTCAGCTGATTGATATATGTTAATACATGTATCTAATTGATACATGTTAATATGTGTATCTATTGGGAATACCCCTCTATGGGGTTTGAAAATCAAGACCCACTGTGTAATTCTATGACTAATTTCAAAACGTATTGGGCCAACATCTAAAAAATACAGTATTGCGAAATCCCTCACACCCACTACCCATTAAAAAACACCAATTCTTGAGGTTCATGGGGTAGGAGCACTGACTAATGAGAATCAGGTTAATGATTGCGATTGAATTTACATTTTGAACTATTGTACGCGGTATGATTACTCATGTTATTGCTTCTGCTGCTTCTGTCTTTTCTCCTGTTACCTATCTTCATCATCTCTGTGGACAACCCATAAACTGAAGAAAAATTGCTAGGAAAGAGACAATTACCACAATTTTTAAGTCATGGGGTGGTGTCAGAGACTGAAATGGTTCATGCCTTAAACATTGTTATGAAGGAGTTTTGCCCATTATAGCAAAAGCTGTATAAAGAAGCTACGACTACCGAAGCTCACGTCTCCTTGAAGATGTTCCCTGACTAGAACTTTAAACTGTGAGTTATGCTGCCTAGATAAGATAAAGGAGACACTATTGTTCAATCATCTCAGGTCTAGGGAGATGTCAACAAGGCTGAGGGAAAAGAATGCATCCACAAGAAAGCCAAACCCAGCAGCTGTACTGAGAATCATCTCTGGCTGGGTTCGGGCTGGAGGAGGCCATAGCCCACAGACCCATTTGCTGAGAGCAGGTTTGCACAGATTTCCCCCCCAGCCAAGTGGGGAGGAGGAGGTTTTAGGTGTGTGGCGTAACCTCTGGTCAGAGGCAGTGAACACCCATCCTCCCTTACACAAACTGGCTCAGCTATGGAACCCCCAAGCCTGGGAAAGCCACATCCATGGCACATTCACATGAGAAACAGCTGAGGGACTGTGATAATGCATCAAAGACCCCCAAAGTGCTCCCCAGACTTAATCCTGAGGCCTTGCATGTGATGCAAAGCGATGCAACTGATCCAGAGTCTGTTGCGAGAGACAGTGTCAAGCTTGCCCCACCTGCTGGGGAGAGGTATCTGGGCATTCCCACCTGGCCTAAACCTATATTAATCCATTGGATTCTGTGTTTCTCGGGGGACCCTTACCACCAAGACGACCAGATAGAGAGGATCAATGGAACATCATTGCAATCCATGGAGTGGTGATATTTTCTTTGGTCTCTCTCTGTCACTACCTTTCTGTCCCTCAACCTCTTTTCTGATTCTCTTTCTCTCTCTCTCTCTCTCTCTCTCTCTCTCTCATATTTGCTGTTAAATAAAACCCATACTATTGACTTTGGCATATGGTCTTGCTTGCACCTTGATTTGGGCAGAGGCCTTTCTAAATAATTTTAATAATTGGATCATAACAGATGGGCAGGCTTTTCCATATTTTATTGCCTAGTATCTTGCTTAGAAATCACTATGCATGCAAGGTTCAAACTCCCATTTTGTGAAAAGCTCTCCCTTGATTTAAACAGAGCGGGTCTTGAACTTGAAACTCCTGTACCCCACCCATACTAGTCCACTCACTGCTGGAGATTCAGCACTCACATACATCTCTTGCCAAATTGCAACATTTGAACAGAAATTCTGTTCAAGCAAAGGCATTCAAAAAGTGTTAGTTTTCATTCCAGTGTGGAATTCAAACCAAACTTTGAAACCTCAAAATTTCTACAAAATGGAGTTTCCCTCCAGTCAGCTCAAAGGGCTGCTTTGTGTCTTGGGATCTTGCAAAATAACTAGATCACAGTCCTGTGTCTGGGACCATGTTTTGTGACTTTGTGTTTCTGGGAATTTTTAAGACGTTGCACAAGCTTGCAATACATCAGTGTTGATATGTTTAACCTGAGTTCTGCTAATATCAAACATATTCTTTCCCTGCTGTGTGGCTTTGACTAGCAGTTGAATAGGCAGCAACTTTAGAGCTCACATGAGCAGCAGACAGCAAGGAAGTAGTTCTGTCAGTACTGGCTGGACATTCTGCTGCCCTGCCATTCAAACGTGTCCTAATTTCATTGCCATTGTTTTACTTATTCTTTCCAAAGTTCAGTGACACTTAAGTTCTATCAAAGGCATGCAAACCAACCTAAAGAATTTTTAGGCTCTTGTGCTTTGAAGCTCCCTGACTGAACAGGGGCCGTACAGTGTTTCCATTTTCCTTGGCACCTGAGCCCTATTCCCTCAAGGCTTAGGCAGTGTTAAGGGTTGTGCAGATGGCTTGTGCTTAGTTTAAACCACATACAGGAAGCTTTCTTTTAGCTCAACTTCTCTATTGTTATGCTATATTAATAGGCTCTTTTGAAGCTTAAGAAAGGACTGATCCACCCAAATAATAGTTCTGGGTGGGAAAAGTTATTTAGGAGCACGTTTGCAAAACAAGAAAGACTGTTTCATTTAACCATTTCCTTGCCTGCCTGTGCAGCCAGGTTTTGCTCATTCCAGTGCTCAGGAAGAGGCAGCTGCACTCCCATTTTTTAAATTATGAGGTTTCAGTCATAGGTATTTATTTATAAATGAACATATTTATTCTTAGATTCCTGTAGTCAAGCCATAAAATGTTGGCTAGGCGCTATGCAAACATAGAGCTATGCTCTGAATTTTGATCATGTCCTGATTTTGTACAGAGAAGTACCCCATCCTTAGTTTGTGCTGGAATGGCTTATCTGATTCTGCTCATGTAATCAGTCAAAATCAAAGGCAGTTCCAGAAGTATCTTGCTTGGGACACACCTCAGTGCCATCAGCTCTTTGCTCCTGCTATCCCCTTTAATTCTCCTGTCAGGGAGCTCAGTCCCCTCCTAAGCTCAGAGTTCAGCCTTGTCAGTCCTGACACTCAGTTCTCTCTGATGTGTGCTCATTCTTGCTCTTCCCAGACGTTGAGTAGGATTTGTCTAGTGTCTTAAATACTGAAAATTAGTACAGCCTTTGTCCATGCTGCTTTAGGTGGGCATGTGCAGCTGTATGCTTTTCACCCCCTGCCTCCCTGCTTCCTCCAAGCAACCGTGCCAAAGCGGATGTGTCACTTTGCAGCAGGGTGCAGGATGATACTGTGCTCAGGGGGAAGTGGCCAAACTGCTCAGCTTCTGCTTTGATTAAATTTTTTTACATTCTTTTTCAAGTAACATTTGCAACATCAACAGTTTTTCCCTCCTAGCCAGAAATCCCCCTGCACCACAAGCAGAGCTTTCTCTTGTGCAAAAAGAGGAAGAGCTGAAGGAGCAGTGTACTCTGCTGGAGGGTTCTCAGCTGTAGGCCAAAATAATGCAGCTTACTCTATGACATTGTAGGAATGATTGGAGTTCCTCACACAGGTTAGCTAAGGGAGCTTTGGGTTTCTGAGTTTCTTCTCAGCTAGAGCTGAACATGCACCCAGCTACCTCCCACAGCTTGGGGCCATGGAGAGAAATTTGGAAGAGAGCTAATACCCTTTGTGGCTTTGGTCACTCATTTTGAAAGACATTTGTACTTCAAATATCTGGTCTACATATTGCAACTCTGTAGCAAAGAAAAAGAGCTTAAAAGACCCTAATGAAATATGTTAATCTTTGTGAAAGAATGTACCATATGATGTAGGTGACATATTACTCATTTCCAAGAGCAGAGTCCAGACTTCAAGGATGCTTTTCTGTGGTCAAGAAAAAACAAAACCAAACCAAAACCAGCAAAACAGGATCCCAAATGTTCAATAAAATTATTTTCTTTGATTGTTACAGATCATAGTTGTGACCTGCTTGCAACCAAAACTCCAAAACAGACATCCCACAATGTAGTCAGTTCTCCTCCACCGGGGTGTTTCCCAAGTTCTTAATAAAGCACATTTTCTAAAAGCAAAGAATGCAGTTGGGAATAAGCAGTGCAAATCTATTTACTGACAGTGACATTTGACCTTGTAAGTATATTCCTGCCATAAAGGCTATAAAAACACGGGATTTTTTTCCCCTCGTCAATATGTTGAAAAGCAGAAAAGTTGCCTTTAATCTGTGATGAACTTTTAGGTATTCTTTTATTTAAAGTTTAATAATTTTTGAATTTACCAACATTTTGTTGTCAAGAGAAATCCCTGGAGAATAAGGATTTGTGGTTTGCATAGGTCTGGAAGGAGGGATTTACTTAAAATGTTCTTTTGCATAAATGACGGAAATACATTCTTTGTAGGTACTGCTAGTGCATGTCATTGACCTGCGCTAGACTGGGAATGACAGTGCTCAAAAGGCACTTCCTCTTCCTTGAAACCCTATGAGAGAGGCTAGAATTTAATTACTCACTTACATCTGGTTGATGAACATTTCAAACAGGAAGCACATCCTGGTTCAGGATTCAAGCCTTTTTCCAAATAAAAAGAATATACTTTTCAGATGTCCTGTCACCTGCCTTTGAATAGCTGATAACTGCTGCTGCTTGCCAATTGGGTTTACAATGTAAAAGTGATCACAAGTGAAACTGGAGGGTCAGACATACTGCTTGTTGTAACTGTGAACTCTTTTCCCTCATCCCTTTTAGCATTGCTCACCTTTATTTTGAGAGGCACAGAGCAGGGGAAACAGAGGCTTGTGGCTAATGTAGTTAGTGGCAGCTTCCCTTCAGAGCTTATTAAACTTTTCCTTTTTATAATGACTTATTTGGCCTGATGCACAGAGCCTGAGTCAATGGCATGGCTGTAAGCATCTGCCAGAGCGTCGTGCTGCCAGCACAAGCCACTTGCTTAACAGTTGCAGCTTTGGTTGTTTTAGTCCATTCAGGTTAGACTCCCAGGACCTCTTCCAAACAATCCCCTCCCTCATGCAAAGATAATACAGTACATTTTATCTGGAAGAATATTACATTAATACAGTACATTTTATCAAAGGAAGAAACAGACTGAGAGAGTTAATTTCGATGTGTTTGATCAAACAAGGTTCAGATAAACTCTGGCTCTCCTTTAATCTCTTTGGAATTAAACTGCTCCCTTTTAAACTGTTTATCTTCCCTAAGAAGGACTGAACTAAAACTTCATTTTTAGAGGTGACAGGGCAGCTCCCGGCTCTAGAATAATGATCCATACTTTTCCCAGAACATATCCCTATTCCAGAATAGGTCCCTGTTGTTCTTCTACATGTTCCATCTAAGAATGTGCTGATGTGTGCACTGCACCAGGTACAGGATTTGGAGTGAACCACCTGCTGCTTTACAGCAGGACAGCCAGTGTACAGCCAGCAAGGGACACACAGAGGAAGCTTTCCAATACACAGATCCATGCAAAAGTGCATGGAAGGTGGTGGTGGTGACAATTCTGAGACACACCTGTTTACATGCAGGTGTTTGAATTTGTTCTAGCAACACTCTTTCACATACATCAAAGTATGAGAATTAGCTTTATTTTTCAGGTCTGTATGCAGGCATACATACTGTGCCTGAATATTGTCATACAGTGTGTGAAAAGACTTGCTGAAGATGGCTTTACAGGGATCCTACTAATAAATGCTGGATCTGGAGTAATAACTGGGCAAGTGGTAGTTCACTGGCTTCATTGTCTATTTATTTATCTTAGTAAAATTAATGTGTTCTAGTAATTACTGGCTAAAGGAGCAGTTCTGTCAAGAATACATTGTCAGACTAACTGCAAAAGACTGTGGCTATTGTATTCAGGAAAGTGTATGTTTCATCCATAATGTATTAAAAGCCTGAGAGTAGAACAAAGCTACTAAATTACATTAGGTTCTTGCTCATTCGGTTCTGGCTTTTTATAAAATAAGCAGACAGGGAAGTCCTGGTAAGCAGAAGCCTATTTTAAAAACAACGTTTTGAAGCAAGAAAGCAGTGACAGTTTTTATTATTTACTGTTAGTGGAGAAGATAATGTATTGTATTCTGGATAAAAATTATAACTATTGACAGACTCCTGTATATATAAAGCTATGATGTAATTTAATGCACGCCTTCCTTCTGTTCTTTACAGATGACCCTCATAAGCCAGAGGAGAAAGATGAAATTTCCAAAGTCACAATCATAAGTCTTGTCCCATTACTGGTGATTTCTGTTGCTGTGATTGTTATCTTTTATGCCTACCGCACTCATAAGAAGAGGAAACTCAACAAGGCCTGGGAGAAGAATGTTAAGCCCAAGAAGCATAAGGACTGCAGTGATGTTTGTGCCATTATGTTAGACGATGACCGCTCGGACATCAGCTCTACCTGTGCCAACAACATCAACCACAACACAGAGCTGCTGCCCATTGAGTTGGACATTGTTGTCGGCAAAGGAAGGTTTGCTGAAGTGTATAAAGCCAAACTGAAGCAAAACACATCAGAACAGTATGAAACTGTGGCAGTCAAGATTTTCCCCTATGAAGAATATGCTTCCTGGAAAACTGAGAAAGACATTTTTTCAGATGTAAACCTGAAGCATGAGAACATCCTTCAGTTCTTGACAGCAGAGGAGCGTAAGACAGATCTTGGAAAACAGTATTGGTTGATCACTGCCTTCCATGCTAAAGGAAACTTGCAGGAATATCTCACACGGCACATTATCAGCTGGGAGGACCTCTGGAAACTGGGTGGGTCCTTGGCCCGAGGGATTGCCCATCTGCACAGTGATCATACACCCTGTGGTCGTCCCAAAACACCTATCGTGCATAGAGACCTAAAGAGTTCCAACATCCTCGTGAAAAATGATTTAACCTGCTGTCTCTGTGACTTTGGGTTATCCCTGAGGCTGGACCCTTCCCTGTCTGTGGATGACTTGGCTAACAGCGGGCAGGTAAGTTAGGAGGTTGAAGGGGTGGGAGGGTATTGTACCAGTTGGTCTGTCAGTTCCTGGGATGAAAAGATAAAAAAACCTTAAGCTGCTAGGGCAGCTTTTACTTAAAGTCATTAAAAATTAATGTGAATGTATTTATAAACAAAAAGGCTCTAAACATTAAATCAACAGTGAGAGAAGTGCAGTGTAGCCTTTGTTATGATTGGAGAGCTGCCTGTGTATATGATGAAACCATCCTCTCACACTAAGCATGTATGAGCTTGTTAGCAGCTGTTCGTGGTGCTGCTGCAATGCACACACACACACAAATACAATAAGGATCTGCTTCCTGTTGGGGGATTTTGACACAGTTTTCATGCCTGATGGCATTACACTTTTGTGTGACTAGACCCAATCCTAGTCTACCCCAGCATATGTGAAGTCAGTCTTGTGTCCGCAAAAGGTGTGAGCACATAACTGGTGATACATAATCGTTTTAAAATTCATAGAAAGAAACCTCTCTAATATTATGGTACATTCTCCATATGCAAGCAAATACAAGGATGTCAAATAAAAATAATTGCCCTGTTGTGTTTTTTCAACTAAGAAGCATGGATATACTCGTCTACTTGACAGGGATGACAGGGGGATGTTTATGAATGCTTTGAAGACTACATATTTCACGTACATCTCTAAATATTGTCTCTTCTAATGAAAACTTCCACAGTATAAATTCAGACCATTTCTTAATTAATTCCTAATTATTTAATTATACAGATATTTGTGTGTGTATTTTTATATTTGTATTTTTATACATAGGTCATATCAAAGCCTGTCCATTTACACTGACTTTTACCTCACATGGAACTGATATTTTGGCTTAGAACATTTTCAGGGACAACTCTTCAGTCTGTAGTGTTCTGTGGAGTTCACAGGAGCTTTTCTGTTGTTTATCAAATTAAAATCTACCTTTGAAAGCGTCCTTATTGAAAAGCAATGGTCTTGATCTCATTTTTAGAAGGTTTATTAACCAGAGCCGGGAGTGAATGTTACCCAATGGGTCCATACTTAAAATACTACAAACACCACTCAGAGTTACATATAATTTTTCTCCAGCATGCTTGATCTTTTTAGATTTCAGTGAAGTCATAACCATATTGTCAACCATAAGACTGGTCCATTTGGAGCAAGGCAAGGACTCTGAAAGTCATCTCCCACAGATACTTGCTTAAAGCTGACCCTTATTTCAAGCTGATTTCCCTGGCATTGCTCACAGTCACTTGGAAGTAGGAGGATAGTGTTGATACTGCCACTCCCACAGTCCACACCGACACTGATGACAAAGTGCAGGGCTGCCCAGAACAGGTTATGGCTTTGGAGTTTGTGTCCCTGGGCACTGGTGTTGAGGCCCACTGTTCTATTTTGTTTACCTTCAGTGAGTCTGTTTGGGAATGACCCAGCTGGTGTCATTCTTCTCTGTGACAAGGAGTATGATGCTGTGAATTGACTCCACTTCAATCTCTGCCGTGTTCCTTCTGAGCAGACAAGAACCACCCAGTTAAATTCCCCAACGTGCCAACTTCAGTGCTGTAGCTTTTATTAAAGAGGTCTGGCACCAGGATTTGTCTTACACATCATTTCTAAAATTTACCCTTTGACTCAAACCCTTCCCACCAGATTCAATTTTATGATATGTATAATGGAGCTCACCCAATTTTTAATACAAGAAAACCTCTAGCTTTCTATGAAATAAATAAGAGTGTAGGTATTTTACTGTTTTTCTGGTCATCCTTAGATACTAATATTGATGGCAAGTTGTTGGGATTACAAAGCCATCTTCTTTCCAATCTACCCAACTACCTTCCATATCATACAAATATAGCCATTATTGACTACAATGCCAGTGCCTTTAGTGAAAGGCCTTAGGCTGGAAACCACCTTTTTCTGCATTAGAACCTTTGCAGTCTTTTGAGTTTGGCCATCCATGATGGTTAGTATTTCCAGACATTATTTAATGTGACCATGTAAATCTGGACCTTCTTCACACTGTGTTCAAAGGACTGGTAGGTGCCTGCAAGGCCGGCAGTTCTGTACCTTAGCAGCATCAGCACCCTTGTAATAGATGCTTTCCCATGTCAGATAAAGAGAAATATCTACTGCCTCTCTGACTGATACACCTCAGGGCATAAAACATCTCGCAACAGCTTGAAAGAAATGTAAGATCTCCAGTAAAAAAAGATTCAAATGTCACAAAAAATGATAATGCAGTGCAGGAAGAGAGATGGTCCCTCACTAGAAGTTTTTGAAAATCAAGAATGGAAAGCAGACTGATATTTGCAAAGAAGAAGCATATCCAGACCCTAGAGGGGCAACCTGAATTGCCAGAGGTTAGCTGCCTAAAAATGGCTTTGAGACTCAGGAGTCTTCGCAAGATACAGAAAAAGTATCTTTGACCTAAAGACCTAATAATCTAAATGCAGATAAAAGGACATAAGTAGAGTGGAACACATGGTAAATTCCAAGCAGTATAGGAAATACAGGAAATAGTATTGACTTGATAGCATTCTTCAAGTCATGTTAATTTTTCGCTGCATTTTCTTCTGTGCATTTTAGTTATAGGGCTTCATCCTCCATTGTCCAGGAAAGCTGCAGAATCATTTTCTTTGATAAGAAGAGAGTGTGAAATACCAGACCAGAGCAGCACTTTGTGGCAATGTGAAGGATCTGTATTTAAGCATCATTAACTCTTGTTAAAATCAGCGAGGTTTGCAGGGGGTGGGCCATGTGTACTGGTAACCTTATTAAGCTTTGGATGGGATCTGCTTGGGGAAGAAGTTATGTGCTAGGGAACTGATGGTGGGCAGCAACAACTTCTGCTTCAGAGTTTCCATATGTACATCTTATGTATGGGAGGGAGTTGCTGCTTACCTCAGTGGTGCTGAGACATGACTGTCCCAAGTACCTCTTCAGTGTGTAGCTGCTATTCACATGCTTGGCCTTAAATTCATCAGTGTCAGTGTAGTATGGAATTTAACTTTGAGACTGATCACACAGAATTTTTTTTCTGTCCTCTCTTAATAAAGGCTTTGATCCTACAACCATTCAGCTATTTTTGACAGAGAGATTGTCAGCTGTTGCAAGGTCCTATAACAAAGCTATGTTCTTGACCTTGCCTTCTTCTTATGATACTTTCCACTTTTTGTGGAACATCTTCCCATTTGCCCTGAACCTGAGGTGATAAGACATGTTTACAGAAGCTTATAAAATGGATGTCATAGGGCTCTCTCAAGACTGTAAATTTACGATGTGGCTGTCTGCAATTGCAGACCCAGTAAGTGGAATGATCTTTTGCAGCCCTGCTTGCCTCTGGGCTCTGGAGTGTAAACAGCTCGTTTAAATCACATGTCCTACTGCATCACCCACTTGTGTTGGTTCATCTCTGCGATTAACCAGTCTCCAACTTGAAGCTGTCTTTGCCTGATGAAAGATTTCTGTTTGCCGTTTTTCAAGGGGGATAAATTTTTTGTACCTACCTTGAAAGGGTTTGTCATTTCAGAGCAACTGTTGAGTGATCCAAAAATTCTTTCTTAAATCCTTTCTTGTGATAAAAACAGACATTTAAACTTCAGCTTCTGTAATGCAAAATTGTAATCTAGATCTCAGCAAACCTGCTAAAATCATTGCTGAAAATTTCTCAGTATGAATAAAGTTTATGAGAATGTTTTTTTCAAACAAAGGGGAAGATTTTTGGGTTTGATTCAAATGTGTGGTTCTGCATTCAGTATTTGTGTGTTTGCTTTCTTCTCCCAGGCCTGCATTTACTTTCCTTTTAAGCCTACCATGAAAAGAAACAGCTAACACTGTAATATGCCATGCAAAATAATACAATGTGTTTCTTGCTCATCTGAACGACACTTGATCAGCAGCAATTGCTTCACGCCCAAAGGGCAGAGTTTATCTGTGAATAACCAAAGAGTGAGAAAACTTGTCAGTGTCAAAATTATTTGTTTAAGGAACTAAAAAGGGCTACTTTTTTTTTTGTTACCAAGAGGGGCAAGTAAGTTGGTAGTCAGGACAATGCCAGATTCCCCTGGCAGCAGAAAATACTGCCTGTGCCAAGTATAGCCTGAATTTTTGGATACATCTCAAATGGCACTGTTTCTGTGAAAGCTGAAGTTAAATCACAGCGGAATCCAAAACATGAATTGCAATTTCTGCTCATGAGCTCTCCCCAATCTCTTCTCCTGTAGGTTGGCACAGCAAGATACATGGCCCCTGAGGTTTTGGAGTCCAGGATGAACCTGGAGAACATGGAGTCCTTCAAACAAACAGATGTGTACTCCATGGCTTTGGTCCTGTGGGAAATGACATCTCGCTGTAATGCTGTTGGAGGTAAGTGCCATCTGTTTTCTTCTCTCTAAAAGTATGTTGAGGCAGACATGTTCTCGTGGCTGTCTGGGGAGAGGGGAATTCTTTTTAACTATCACCATGTTTTCTAGTTTATACGGAGGCTGTAAATTAACAATCTTTCAGTAGTATGAGATGTACACATGCACGAGCAGGCTTGAAGGCCAAGCAACTGAGCACACAAGAAAATAGATCCTCAGTTGGTGTAAGGATAAATCTGCTGTTAGGTAGATCACTTTTAAAGATTATTAAAGTCTGGTTTTCCTATGACATCTTGGGTAGCCATGGATTGACTCAGTTGGGTTGATCTCACACAACGTAATTGGAAGCATAAGTCGATTTGAAATATTAAACCCAAAAAGTGATAACTGCTTCCCATTTACTTTCATGGAATATTAATTTTCAAACCTAGTAAGGGCCAGTTAAGTGTCACATTTACTAATTGATAATTTTAGTAAGAGCCATCATAGTGATGTGGAAAGTTGCTTTGTGATTTTGCAAGAGATCATCCATATGAGAAATCAAGGGATGTTTGCTGTATAAAGTGTAGTAACAAAATAGAGATGATTGGAACTGATTGTCAGAACAGCTCCAGGAAAAGCTGCTATGCTTGTTCATATTCAGAGTTTGTTCTGAAACGAAAAGCTCCCTTTCTGCTTTGCCTAAAGCTGCCCCAGAATTCCCAGTGTGCAACACAGATACGTGCTAGAAATCAGAAAAGTTGTTGTTGGGATATCTGCAATACATATTGCCATGTTTGAAATTTTTCACCTTACTTCAGGAACTAAAATAAGACTATTATATATTAAATTCTTCAAACTGCTGGAATTGTCTAACACTTATTCTAAAAAATATTGCTGCACACTTCGGGGC
Source organism: Ptilonorhynchus violaceus (assembly GCA_013397565.1). Taxonomy (NCBI): domain Eukaryota; kingdom Metazoa; phylum Chordata; class Aves; order Passeriformes; family Ptilonorhynchidae; genus Ptilonorhynchus; species Ptilonorhynchus violaceus. Next base: position 2,778,620 of record VZRJ01005256.1, read on the forward strand.
TCACACAGGCAGTCTGAGGAGTTGGGCTGTAAAAGGTAACACTAATGTGGATATTATAGTAGATATGCAACTGTGATTTGATTTGTTATCCTTTTTCCAAAACCACAGAGGCTCGCTTTTCATTTGGCTTGGCATGGTTCCACTTTGAAGGGCTGCCATAGATGCAGAGACAGGACAATCTTGCAGGCTAGAGCACTGTGCTATGAGGAACACAGTGTGCCAGAGAGAAACCAATGCCCCAGGGGAAGATGTGCATAGTTGTTCCTTGTTTCTCTACCAGCATCTGTGGGATACCACAAGGGAGGTCTCTGAAGCCACTCTTTGCGGTGACTGTGTGGCTGCACCACGATGTCCATGTGCAGCAGGGAGGAATTGCTCCGTCTCAGTCTCCTGCTATGTCTGACCAGCATTTAGTCTTGCTGGGTGGGCTGTATTGTGGGCAACAGATTTGCCCCTGTTTGCACCCTGCCAGAAAAGCTCCAAAGCAAGTGTGTGTGCAGAAAGTGCTAGCATAAAAACATGAAAAAAAAAAAACAAACTCTGTTCTACTCAAACATTTAAGGGAAAAACATTTGGTGCTTTGAGAACTGAAACTCATTCTGACATATTCCAAGACAAACCTATCCATATTTAACAGTCACGGTCATGCCTGTTTCTAAGTGCATTGGCACAACCTCAGCCTTTCATTAGCACTTTGTAAATGTGGCTGAGGAGATTTAAAACCTGAGAAAAAGGAACTTTGCCCTGTCTCTTGATCTCTCTCTGTTTCTTGCATTTAGGAACTCACCTTATTAATACAAATATGAGCTGTTCACTGTGGAGTCTTTTATCTTTGATGATGCCTGAGTCTCTTCTTCACAGTTCATATTTGCTGAGTAGGGTAAAAGAAAGATTGTGGCAAAAGCAAACCTTATTGCTGCTGTTCTCAGAAGGCAACTGCCTAAAAGAGGATATAAAGGGAGTTTCATAAGGAAGGAAAATCACCAGCATGTTTAGCTGGAAGAGATTGACCCATTATAACCTTGAGAAGAAGAGCTGAAGTCATTTCAGTGAAAGGAAAGATTCCTCTGGCCCAACATCCCCTTTGCTTTCAAGGTGATGCTTAGCCCCCACCCACATCCTGATTTTCCCTGTTGATTTCATCCCTCAGTTATTCTCATCTCCAGAAACACATTTCTTGAATTTCGTTTCCCTGTTTCAGTCATCTTTCCAGAGGTGAGGTCCCCAGCAAAACCCCAGGAGCACTTGGGCAGATCGGTAGGGAATGGAACTTATGCTTAGCATCTCTGTCTAGAGCAGTTAAACACAACTCCCAGGATGTAGATTAACATTATCCCTTAACTTGTCACTGGTACTGAGCTGCAACAGCATTGCACCATTACTCTCATTTCCTTCTTAGATTTTCCCTGGTTCGTGCAGTCTGGCTATCTTTGCAGCCAGCTGGTGAAATACCCTTGCAGTGATTCATGGCTACAGCTCCCCCTCTGCTTTCCTTCTCCATCTGTCGCTTGTGAGACTCCCTCCTCTCCTCTCTGCCTTCCTGAGGAGCTGCCTCTGCTCACGCAAACCCCTCTTTTACTCCTAAACTGTTTGGCAGTGAGAGAAATGTCTTTGCATATAAGCCAGAGCAGGCTGACCTGATTGTGGATGGCCTTTCGAAAGGGGCCTAGAAGATCTAGGCTCCGTCTTTGCAGGCCAGGCTTGGCTGCGGTGTCAGCTCGGGGCAGTTTAGAGGGCAAGAGTGGGAGTCTTAGCCAAGGCAACAGCATTAGCAACTTTATTTAGGGAGGGAAGCATGCGAGGAAGGGGGGCTAATTTCCATTCAGCCATGCAGAGGTACAGTGACTTATTTCTTTTTCAAAGGGAGCTCTCGGGATTCATTTGTCAGCGTGCAGGTGTTTGGTGAGTGTGGGAGGTGATGCAGGCAGGTCCTTTCACTACAGCAGCTTTGTCAAACACAGCCTTCACACTATGCCAGGCCTCTTCAGTCAGCAGACATTTAAACAAAAATACCCAGCAGCACAATCCATACTGTTAAGCTGCTGTAGTAAATAAGCAGGTGGGGATCAGCTTTTGAGAAAGGCCATGCTGTTTGTTGTTACTTTGTTGTGCTAAATATGGAGAAGCAGAAATGGGTCACGAGGGAAAGGGAGACAGAGGCAAAGATAGAGGTTGACTGATTTTTCACTGGAGTATAATTTAAGAGGCATATTTAGAAACTCAGCAATACTACTTTGGGGAGAGCTTCAACTGTTCCACACCGCTGTTAACTTGGTATTTCATTCAGCACAACAGCTGTGCACCAGATGCTGCACATTGCAAGAAATATAATTTTCATCTCAACCACTTGCTTTCAGAGTGACACAGCTTTGGTGACTGAGACAAGTGTAATTTCTCTGACAGCCTCCTAGAAAGAAAAGAAAACCATCTGGTTTGTATCGCAACTGCTATGGGTGAGGGACTGTTGGGGGTGGCAGGGGAGAAGGAGAGGAAAGGGAACTTCTGGATACATGGGTTTGGTGAAGAGGGAGAAGAGAAACCCCTCAGAAAATGGGGTTGTTGCTTGTGCAGTATTGTACTGCCTGGAGTGGTGGCTGGCTTTGGCATAGTAGCAGGGCTTTTTTGAAAGCCTTGCTTTACCAGAGCTGTGTTTCATATGAATGAAATCAGGATTAATCTTATGCTTACTTGCAAAGAGTCAGCCAAGAGCCACAGTTTGGCAACTAAACATTTGTGCATCCTGTACCTCATGAAATGCTCTACTTTCATCACACTGACGTGGAGAGGTGACGTTTCTGGCAGCAGGGAGCAATTAGATGGCCTTTACAGTGGGGCTGTGCCTGTGCAGTGGGCCCTGAGGGGGCTGCAGCTGGGGCCTGATTTAAATTTCTCCTTCTGTGAAGCAGAGCCCAATTAGGGCACGTCTGCACTGGGCTGCCTTGGGGTTGCATATAACCCTGGCTGATAGATCCACACAGTGCATCACCCACGAGCGTCACCCATGTCCTAGAAGTTCTCTAAGAGTGACCACAGTGCTACATGTAAGGTAGCAAGTGCTGTCCTTCAACAAGCCTATGTGGTAAGGTCACTGCACCACACCCGATGTCGGGCGCTGATGTGCTCCGTGTTTGCTGCTTTCCCACCTCAGGATTCGGTGTGCAGTGACTAAGCAGCCTGTAAGCCGACACTGATGGCAGGGCTCGTGCACTCCCAAACCTTTAGAAGGGTGACTGTATCTTTGATCATGAGATGTGAAGTCACTTAAGAGATATCAGTGGGAGGGAAACTGCACTGTGAGCTCACCCATCCCAATGCATCCTCCCCCTCAACAGGGAAACCTAGGGAAGTTTGTGAAGTAAGCATTTGGCAGCTCCTTAAACTTGGCCATGAAACAGCTTTTGAGCCTCTGCTTTGGGCATTATTTTCCCTTCATGCAACTAGTGCAAGCTAGCAGATTCACCACCCAAATTCCTCTAGCATGAAGAAAGACACTATCTGAAGGACACCACCTATGTTTGCATGAGCTGTCACAGGAGCTCCACCATCGACTGATTTATCCCTTCCATGGCTGTCCCCTTGTAAACTCTAAATGAAAGGGCCTTTCAAAGGGATGCAAAAGTTCAAACACAAGCCCACTGTGGACTGTGCCTCACACTTGCCTTTCACCTCAGTCCTGCTTTGATGCTGCAAATAAAACTTCATTATCCAGCATGAGAAGTTGTCCCACAGAAATCACTAAGATAGATCACATGAGGGAGTGTCAACAGAGTTTGTGGGTATACTCTTCTGACTCAAAGAAAGAGGATTTCACTGCAAAAAGCTTAGAGTAGAAAAAGACCACATGACTGAGCCAAATTTTCAAAAAGCTTTCATCATGCGCAACAAATAGATTTTCAGTAATGTCTCTGTTTGGGGCTAAAAATCCAGTCCCAGCCTTTCTGAGAGTTACGGCGAGCCCAATGTCAAAGGAAACCAGAGGTGCAGCAGTTAGTAGTACAAGAAAGTTCTCAACCATAAAGATTAAATGCTGGAGGTTAAAGTTGAAGGAAGCCTGCCATTATTGAATGCTAAAGGTGCTGTAGTTTGTGGTTCCTGACGTATTTATGGTACTTCATCCAGTTGTCATTTTAGTGCCCAACTGGTCTAAAACCAATCAAAAGAAACATATAAGGCAAGAGAAATAGAATCATTATCTGTATAGAGCCATGCACAGGCAGCTAGGCACAAACATCTTAACCTACCTCAGATTGACATCACTTACATCTACTGTAGCATGTAAACATGATCCATGAATAACACCAGCTACTAGTGCAAAATGCGACACTTGAGATTCCACAGCATTAGGATGACTTACTGCATGAGGACTTAGTGGGCTTTTTTTTTTCTTTCCGAGGGAAAGAGAAGGATGATAATAAACAGCAAGATGCCACGTGCTTTTCAAACTGACAGAAGGCACGACTGTGTTAGTAGAAAGTCAGTACAGTGAATTGGCATCTGGCCTCAATTTCTCTTTCTTTACCATAAACAAAAACAAAGCAACAACAACAAAAAAATCCAAACATGAAAAAGCTATTCAATCTTTATATTTGGAAGAGGAATGCTCATAACATATAAACAATTTCTCAAACAGGGAAATTGTATTATGAACCTATCAATTCCTATGTAAGACTTTCCCTTCTCCCACTTGAACCATCTCATGAACCTGAGCAACCCTCAGGTTAAATCAGTGACAGGGAACAGCTCAGCACCACTGCACCAGCTTCCCTCTGTGGGACATTCAGACTTTTCTGACTTCTCACACTGCAAGATCTCAGGGCCTTGGCTGGTGTCCGTGACCACTACCACAACTAAACCTTGACTAATGGAGATGGTGCAGGAAATGGCCATCTAGGTCATGCAATTTAAATTTTCCCAGCAAACTTTAATATTTTTGTTAGCTTTCAAAGTATAGGTATGTGCAGTATAATCATCGTGCATCTGCTGCATGGTAACCCAGGTCTGACCAGCAAGATGGCAACTTCCCAATTCATTTCTAGGGCTAAAGTATTGTAAATTTACTTTGGCTCAGTAATCTCGAACTCAGATTAATGTGGGTGAACCTGGTATGCCTTCTTGTACAGGAAAGAAAGCGAAGCAGGCTTTGGCCCTTGGGTCTTAAAGTGATTTACGTATAAGAAGATAGGAGTTTTGTTTTGGGACTATAGCCATTCTTCAGAGCATTGTGTGGACAGTGGCCAGCACCAGATGGTTAGGGAGAAGGAAGGAGAGCTCTGCAGGAGGCATCTCTGGGGTGATCTGCTGCATTGCACACACAGTTGTTTGCAGCTGAATCTCTAAATGCTGAACATTTGAAGCATAAGGTTCAATATCCCTTCCAAAATGTTTGTTATTGTAACTTGGCTGTCCTTTTTAAACATGAACCTGATAAAGTCTTCATCTCATGGCCATCACATAGAAGTGAGATCTACAGCCTGACTCCAGGGTTTTGAAAAAAAGCCTAAAGTTAGTTATCTTCAGTACTACCTTGTTTTTATCATGAGACATAACAGAAGGATCTGACCAGTGTTACCTTGATCATTAGTTATTTTCAGTAGCATATCTTATGACCCTGTCCTTGTCTTTCTCTCCAAAGTAAACAAAGCCAAGCTTTAGAGGTTCTTCCCATTCTTCTGGGCCTTTAATCATTATCACCTTTCTCGGAGCTTCTTTTTACCCCTTGAGAGGAGTGAGCAACACTGGACACTGCAGTTGAACTTTAGTTGTTACATTATGCAACAGCGTTTTGTCTCTCGGCTCGTTCATCTTTCTTCACACATCATCTGGGCACTCTCATGCATTCTCCAGACTGCTTTGTAGATTACACTTCAGTTTTTCTTGCCCTCAATTAATTCCTAGAAAGAAATAAGAGGCAGCAGAACAGGCCAACTTCATAAATCTTTATCTAATACCAGCAAGTCATTAGGCCTTTGAGTAAAGTCTCCATCTGTTCCCAAAGAAACCACAGCATTTTCTACACTGTGTCAGCATCTACGATAATATTTCCGCTCTCAGAGATTTCTTGAGTTTTCTCCAAAGGTCCCATATGTCTGCCTCTTCCTTTCTCTCTCCAAAGAAAAGCAAAAAAAATATGCAACACACAAACAAAAACTAGAATGGCAGCAGCCCTTTCAGAAAGCTGTGCCTCCTGCATCACAGGCCAAAACTGACCCATTTTGGGAAAGAGGCCTAAAATAAGAGCAGAGTACTACTTTTTACAAAAGAATGCAGCTCAGGAATAAACAAGGGCAGTATGGCAGCTTCCTAGCATTGCTCCTTAATTCTGTCTTTGTCCTTTTCAAGCAACTGTTTCATCCTAGCAATCTGCACATTCACCTCTGTCATGACCTACATAGATTTCAGTTTATATTTCACCTGGCAAATGTGCGTGGACTCCAGGAGACCTAAGGGTGACCAGTTCTTTCAAGCCTTGCTCAAGCAAAACTTGCCTTAAAGCTCCTGTGTGTTTTACCTCAGCAGAGATTGAAAGGCTCACAAACCATTATAGATTACTCTGCTTCTTGGACTGTTGCTAATATTATTATGTACTAAAGGGTTTCAATGAGAATTGTTTTGTTGGCTAGGAAACAAAAGGGGAGGGAGGGTGTGTGTGGGAGAAACACATTTGAAACATTTTTGAAAATGCCAACTGGCTTCGCTTTGTTTGGAGCTGGTCAAGCAGAACAGTGGCAGTGAGCAGCTAATCAGTAGCTCCTACTCCTCACAGAACAGCCAGCTCCCTTCACTCTTGGCACCAGCACAGCCCAGCTAAATACCCTGTGTTTGCTTCTTCTCTTGTCAGAAGTGAAAGAGTACGAGCCCCCATTCGGCTCCAAAGTGCGAGAACACCCTTGCGTGGAAAGCATGAAGGACAATGTCCTGAGAGACAGAGGGCGACCCGAGATCCCCAGCTCCTGGCTTAACCATCAGGTAAGAGCACCACGTGTGAGTGGCTGGGAGCTGCACTGTACGTTTAGCTGCTGCCTGAAGCATGAGCCTTAACTCAGTGTCTCTCTTTGCATGGAGCAGAGCTCTGTCATATGGTGACACTGGTGCTGCCGTGGTTCAGACACCACAGTTCTCTGCACTGTGCCTGCCCCAAAGCCCTGGGATTCCTGCTGCTCACCAGTGTAATCTAAAAGGGATCAAAACAGAAACATTGGAAGCCTGAGATCCAACAATCATCTGGAGAGCCACAGAATAATTAGGCCCTTAAAGCACGCTGTATGTAGGCTCTGGAAGGGCAAAGAAAACAATTTCACACATGGGACTGTTGCAGGCAGAATGGGAGCTTCAGACAAAATTTATTAGAGAAGCCTTCCTGTTGAGTCATGAGGTACAGAAAGGATCCCCTTGCTTTCTGAACTCCTTCTCAGAGAGGAATGTGGGTGTAGCTGGGTCCAATCTTAGCCCCAGATTTTGTCAACAGTTTATGTTTAAAGTATTATGTGGGTGTAATTGAACCATTTTACAACTTTGTCCAACACGATCAAGGATAGCAAACCAGATATATTTATATAAATATAAATTATTTATTATGATAATAACTAGACAAAAATATCTTAATCAGAATTACTTACTACAGAGTATAGGAGCTATAACTACTAGTATAGAATACACTATGAAGCAATATTGAAGAAATTAAAGCAGCTGTATTAAAGATAGCAAAACCAGTTATTAAATAGAGATTGATGTCATCCACCCATGCCAGTGACTGTAGGCAAATCTCTTGCTCAGCCTTGAGGAGTAACTGTGAGGCATGGGAGTAACTATGAGGCATGGAACTCCTCAAGGGGAGGAATCTCCACGCACACTCCAAGAAGGGGTATGTTGGAAGACCCTGCTGTTAAAAAGTAGGACTGAGCTTTTATAGTATAAAATAATAGGCTGTCAGTCAGATGTCTCCAGGCCAGCTCTGACGTCGCAGCAGCTTCACTTGTTTGTTCCTTAGTTGGGTAGTTTACCAGATCTACCACATCTTCACCTCACTATCGGGATGTTTAAATTTGAGACAGACTGGTTTCAGCATTATTCAACACCAAAAGCAACATGACCCCCTTCTCCATTCACCACTGGTAGCTTTGCAAATAGGGCACTGTTCAAGTTGTTCTACCCCATTCCAGGCAGAGCATCCTGCTGCAGCCTCTTCAGCAGAGAAAACAAATCTCAGTACTTTATCATGGAGACAAGTCAGAGTTGTGTCCCAGCTGTTGACAGGGTTAAGGAAATAGGAAATTAGTCTTCAGCAAGCCAGTCTGGTTTTATTCAGGTTGTGCATTAGCAGTCCATTTTCTTTGCATATCATGAAGCACTTTGTCAGCTTTCTCCATTCATGAGCACCACGGTTGCACTTCCTAGGCAATAGTAGATTTTTCAGTAGATGGAACTGAATGGAAACAAGCCAAAGGCATGCATTTCTTCACCTTTGCTCTCAGTAGTTTTATCACTAGAGATAAAATGTGAATCATCACTGAAGTGAGTCCTGGTCATTCCACTTGCCAATGAAATATGCTGAGTGGTCTTACAGACAAAAGGAAAGTATCACAAACATTTATATAAGCCCAGGCAACCAAGATCATCCACTGTTTCCATCAGGAGCAATGTAACACTCACTTTTTCATTCCGGTTGGGAAGCTAAAATCAGTCTGACATCTACTTGAAAAAGACCAAGTGAGTGATCTTTCCCACCAGGAACACCTGCCACCTGATGACTATGGCAGAGTGCAGCCCCTTCCTGGACTGCAGGGACTTGCTCCTTATGTACTCAGCTGTGAAGAGTATGGTCATTGAGGAGGGGCTTTTAATGAGGGAGGACAGCTGTACTTTGAGGGACACCTGGATATCTGATCCTACCAGAACTAAAAGCCCTTGACAGCAAGGCTGAGTGTGTGGAGAGCTGCAGCTTGAGGTACTGGGGTACAGCTGTAAGGTACATCGTGAATTTCATCACCTCTGGGTTTATATAACAAGTAAAATGATCGTGGATTTGGACCTAGGTGTCCTGCATTCAACTTCAGAGATTTCTTCCCTACATAAAACCCACAACTCAGTCTGACCCCAGTACAAGGCATCGCTCCCCAACTGGGAGGACCACGCACTTGTGCTTGTGTGTCACTAGAATGGGCACAGCTGCCTCCAACAGGGTTCAGCTAAGAGTCTAAGGCAGGAAAGGGATGCCTGATAACACACTGAGAGGACATTTAATGAAGGTGGATTTAATTCCCTTTGCCTGAATCCCTTCAGTGTTTCACGTTGTGCTATCTAAAATGCAGTGATGCATCAGTTTCCACAGGGCTGTGACAGTCTGCAGCAGCTGAGGATCTGCTTTGAACTCCATAGAAGTTGTTCTTACTGTAATGGCTCTTCCATATTCATTTCCTTCCTCTGCAGTCGTGTTTTTGTAATGAACTCATTATTCATCGTGATAAAATTCTGGAATGGATTTACATATTACAATTACCCCCACACCCCCCTTAATGAGATTTGTTGCACTATTGATTTCAAGTTAATGTTTAATATTTAATTTAATTTACTGCTTGTAATTTCAATGCCAGCAGAAAACTAATGTTATTTGTATACAGACAGTAACATTCTGCTATTAACATTGACATCAGTCAACATCACCAATTAGGTAAATTATGCAATTAATGCAGTGTTGTGAAATGTTATATTTTTAAATAAGTTTAAGATAAATCCTACTTAATGGGCTTTTAGTGTCATAAAACAAAACACACAGTTTCCTGGCAAATACCTCATGTTTATAAAATGCATTACAGAGATGCAACTGTTTTTTTGCTCCTGTAAACATTTGCATCAGAATTGAAATGAAGGTTAAACAGTTATAACTGTGAGTGACGTGTCTAAGTGTCTGTGGGACTGTGGCCCATATTTGCACATAGATTTAGATAGTCCACAAGGAATTCATAAAGCGCTGATGTACAGCCCAATATTCCTGGCAATCAGAATTTTGTTTGAAAACCCCAAACAGAATTCAGGCACATGAAGTCATGGGTTGAGCAGAAGTCATGTTATCCAAGAATTCTGATCATATTTATTAAACAAAAAAACCCTGCTTAATTCTATAGTAGTAGTCCAAAGCATTATTGTTCTCATTATGAGAACACATGCCCAGAAATGACAACTAAAGTGCTGAAAATATTGTAATAGTGTTTCTTTAAAAAAAAAGAAAGAAAACAGTGCCCCCATGACAGAAGCAGCAGGGCCCATAAAGAGCCTCCAGGACACACCCTGGTGAAATAACCCCCTGAACTTCGGAGGGCACTGAAGCAGCTCTCACCCACAGGCTCTGGCAGTGTCTGGCCCCTGACGGCTGCTCTCTCTGTGCTCCCTGCAGGGCATCCAGATGGTGTGCGAAACCCTCATCGAGTGCTGGGACCACGACCCCGAGGCGCGGCTGACGGCGCAGTGCGTGGCCGAGCGCTTCAGCGAGCTCAAGCACCACGACAGGCTCTCGGGAAGGAGCTGTTCGGAGGAGAAGATCCCCGAAGACGGCTCCGTCACCACTGCGAAGTAGCGCGTGCCCCAGAGCTCCGGAACGGAGGGAAGTCGCTCCTAGACGTGTTCACCTTGGCGAAGGGAGAAGTCTTGATCTGTGCCTTGACTTGCTTCCTGAAGGACTGAGGCTGTCACTACTCCCTTTAGGCTCCAGCTCTGGACAGGGAGATGTATTCTGGGAATTAAAGGCTAGGGGAGTAGCTGTCATACCCTAGCACTGGCGGCCGGCATCATGTCGTAGGAGGAGCTATATATGGTAGCACTTCCTCAGGAAATGAGATTTGAAAATAGCCAATAACATTATGCACTTTATTAATGCCTGTATATAACTATGAAATTGCTATTTTTATATATATATACATATATATATCTATAAAATGTGTGTGTATGTATATATATATATCTATCTATATATCTATTAACAGCCATGTTCTTGAAAAAAAAAAGTTATTAAAAAAAGTGCTTCCAGGAAATTACCAGTGCATTAGAAATCCCACCCCTTAGGGAAGGAGCCTGGGGAGACTGGTATAGCACCACACCAGCAATTGTGCACTAAGCGTTCTGCCAAAAAATTGGAATGATATGCAATAAGAAGATGACATTCAAAGCATGTGCTGTGACCACCTGGCTCTGGCCCTGCTGTTCACAGTTGCAGGAGCAGTCTCACAGCAGACAGGCCAATTCGACTTTGCATTTGTACTTACATGGTCCTGTCTGCAGCACATTGTGGAAGGTTCAGGGATGCCTTTTCCCTCTTAACCCCAGAGTCCTCACAGTGTCCCAGAACAGGAGTGTGAGGAGGTTTGGTCCTTTCCACATGTGTGTTTTGTTATAGAGGTCATTAACGTTGTATGTTTATTGCTTTGAATTCATGCTGCTTGCAAGCAGGTTGCAAAATATCAGCAGGATGAGTTTCCCCCTCCTCCCATCCCCACCCGCAAACCATACAGAACAGGACAGGGCCAGCAACAATCCAAGCAGATGTTTTATATTTGCTGTGCATTCTCAGTGTGGGCAGTACTATTTTTTCCCCTTCCTTTTACCTCGATTGCGTGGCTGTAAGAACAAACATTTTTTTCCCTGTACGGTGTGTCTAATTGCTAGACAAACCACAGTCTGTGTTCCACACTTTCTAAAGTAAGAGACAACAGCTGGTGCCTTTATTTTTGCAAAAAAGACCTTGGAGGTGAGGGAAAGCTCCATAGCAGTAGGTTAATGGCATATCCTGCCCCTCAGCATTGCTTGCATTTAGGGCTGCCTCAGCAAGTCAGCAATTCACAGGAAAAAAGAAACAAAAACAAAGACTTTTTCAACAGGATCCCTCAGACATTGCTTACATTCTTTCAGTTCCCCAAAATGTTTAAGGCAGTTGACCTCACATTGGGCCTATGTACATGACAGCAATGTGTTTAATAAGGGCTAAAAATTTTGTCTTTAGGTGTTCTAAGTGATTTATCCGCTTTTCTCTTCCTCATGGTATGTCAGCAGGCCTTGCAAGTTAGAAATTCAGCCAGCACAAACCAACCCTGGACAGATGTATCTGGTGTGATTTATTAAACACCTTTGACAGATAAACATCGATATTTCTCTCGAAGACGTTGCCATGCAAATCAATATGAATCATGCTTATTCAAATAGGAATTAAGATTAATGATGGAAAATATTTTATTTGGAATGGTTTTGTAACTGCTTTTTTTTTTTTTTTGCATTTTAACCAAACTGCTCAGAAATACTTAAACAGAGCGGGGCAAAACCTCCACATCTACAGTGGAATTCAGAGGATACTATGGCAATTTTATAGGGGGGAATGTAAATTCAGAGAGCCATAGGCAGAGGTAGGGGATGTGGGTGGGGAGTGCATCCAGGCAGGTAGAATGTCACAGCCCATTTCTCTTCCTCCATCCACATTGAAGGTCAAGGAATGGCGACCAGTAGTTCCTGACAATACTGACGTTTTTATGGGGTTTTTTAACACTACATGTAAAGGAAAATTTTTATTCTTTTAAGGAATATTTCACCTGTACATCATGTATGAAATAGGAATGTGAGCAATATATACTCTTGTATATCAGAAGTTTCAAACACTTAACTTGCTTTGTAAACTGTTTTGAGGGGGTTTTTGTCTTGTTTTGTTTTGTATAAAATGTTTATTGGAGCAAATAAAATAACACCAACTCAAGTTTGTCTCTCATCTCTGGAGCATCCACCATGGGGAGAAGGCTCTTCCTAAAATGAACTCTATCCTGAAATTATTCAAGTCCATTCCTTCCCACCAGAGGCCTGAATTTCATGCTCAGTGTGTCCAGTGTGTGTCCTGCTTTGCTAATGACTCCTTCCCCCAGTCTCCACCCTGCCCTTCAGCAGAACAGCACTAGCAGATACACAAACCCGCTGGCCCCTTAGCCCTTGCACTGTTATACTTTCACTGGTCTCGAAGGGAGGGAGAAAAGGGTTTAAAGCTGATGCTTTCGTACTTCTAGATTGCTCCATTCTCAGTGTGGGTGTGGCACTTATGGACAAAGTTTAGTTCTGGACTTAGTAGTTTGGGGTTAATGGATTGACTCCATGATCTTAAAGGTCTTTCCAACCTAATGGATCCTATGGTTCTCTGATAAGGCCATAGTTAGACCTCAGTCATTTTGGTGCTATTATTAAAGTGAGACAGAAAGCCCACTGAATCTGTGTCACTGAGAAGTGCATGATTAATGCGCTTGTGCCCTATAGCTACTGCTCTCCACTCAGAGCTTTCACCTTTTTAAGCTGATACCCCTCCCATGGAAGACATGCAGAACAGAAGCACCACATAAACAAAGAGCAAGATATCTGCCTCTGCCGTCTTCAAATTGCCTTGAATATCACTTAGGTTGAATCTAAGCCTTTACACAGGGTGCAGTCCACCAGTGCCTGATGTTGGCATCTGAGATGCTCCAGACGTCACCTTTTTTTTCATAGATTGTATTTTGGTGCCAAAACCTCCACCAGCACTCACGCTTGGCTGCACTATCTCCTTTTGAACCTTCAAGTGGGGATGCCTTAAAAGAGGCACCCACGTCTTCGTTCATGAGTCAAGCAAAGTTGCAGAATAACTGAGGCTGGCAGGGACATCTGATTCCTTTGCTGTGCTTGCTGGTCATCTGGTCCAGGGTCATGTTCAAAACAGACACCTTGAATCAGGTTGCTCAAGACCTTGTGGAATTTTGAGCATGTCAATGATTTCACAGTCTGTCTGGGCACCTGGTGCTCTGACCAGAGCAACACACATGGCCAGTATCAGGTGTGCGAAGTACAGTGGCCACATTTAGTCTGAAACTGGCAAAATGAGGGCTTTGTGAAAAAGACCCTGCCTAGGTGCCCCTCAAGCAGGCAGCCACAGGTAATCAGCTCTTCCTTCAAGCCAGCTGCCCTCTGCCAAGTACAAAACAGCTCTCAGCTTCCCAACAGGCATGGAAAGCCTCCCTGCCCACACCTCTGTGGTTTCCAGCAGTGCCCTGCTGAGCCTTGGCAAGCTAAGCATTCCTGTGGTCAGCCCAGCGTGTGCCAGTGCGCTGGTTGCAGTGGCCACCCCTCAGCAGTCCCCACCACTGGCCATGTATTGGCAAAGGTCTTCAAGCCCTGACATCCTGTTTACTGTGGCTCAAAGTCTGAGTCCTTTTGGCGTAACACAGCAAGCAAGCGTTGCAAAACCAAAAATAAAATTCATGTTAAAAATGTAGCAGGCAAACTCCACAGATCTTTCAGTCCTGAAGTACACGATATCCTTGAAAATAAAGTACGCTATATACTTGTAATAATTTTTTTTTCAATTAAGGCTTTTGCCCACCTTTCTTATCCTATTGCATTCAACATCCTGCTCTAAGCAGCTCTTAATTAGCAAGTCAGTCAGCATTTTATCATCAGGGTGCACAGCAAGGAGGCTCCAGCTGTGCAATGCAGAAGGCAGTTCTGGGTTTACCTCTGAACTGTGCAGTGGTCTATACTGGATAGCGAAGTATCCCGGTGCAGCCTGCCTCTATTACCAGTTCACGTCATTCCCAGCACAATGGAGATTTCACCCCTTTCTACGATATTCCCAACTGCTACTGGAATAACATGAATGATAAAAGAAGAAAAATATCATGACCCAGCTCCTGAAGAGAAAAAAAAGAAATGGAAAAGCATTAAGACATCGTTATTCCGAATGCGCCTGGAAACAAACTGGGCCACATGTAGAGCACCTGCAATATTGTCCTCTTGTCAAGCCAGCTGTACTGGGGCCCAAGGGCTTCCTTTGCTTCCAGAGGAACATTGATTAATTTATTTCCTGATCCTCTCTCTCTCTCCTGCTTGCTGCTTTTTTATTTTGCTGCCTTTTTTTTGGCATTATGTTTTTAATAAAATGCTGCCTATGGCAATTTTTCCCTCTGGCCACAAAGAAGATGGAGTGAATTCTGTTCCAGACTGTCTGCCTGTTCCTGAATGCAGTTTGGCTGCCTTCATGCTGCTTATTACTTGGCAAACATTCCTGCAAGTTGGTGCACACCATGTGTGTGTTGAGAAGGCTCTTGCTGGGGGGATGGCAAAAATTCAAGTCTCATCCCAGGTCTGTATAAGGGATGCACCTCATTGCAGGATTTTCGTGCTTGTTTGTTGTTTTTTTTTCAGGCACCTGTGTCCTACTGGGTTACATTTCCTGGCACAACCCCCAAGACCCAGTTGTCCTGAGCCCATAGTGCCCCAGCCTGGTTGTCTGGACCCCATTTCCTCTCACTGCCTTGACATACTGGCAGCTCTCACCTATTTTTGACCTCTGGAAGGTGAGTGGCCTTGCTCACGAGCAGAAAGCTGGAGACAGTCAGTGGTTTGTTGAAATACAGCCAAATTGTGAGGCTCCTGAGAGGACCAAGCTCCGGAAATAGATTTAAAATTCTTGACTAATGAATGCTTTGAGCACCATCTAATCACTTCATGAAGAGGTAAAGGCAAAAGGCAGCTCATAAATTATCTATTGTGAATTATTTGCTCAGTTATAATGGTGATAAAACAATCTCTTCAGACAGTTTCATTTAGGTAGCTAAACTCTTAAAAAAATTAGATGGTCACCTGATTAAGTTTGGCGTCATTAAACCCTGACTGCTGAAATGTCTCTTTCACAAACCTGTTGCCATGTGAAACCAGGGAGAGCAAAGATCCCTGGCATTTCTTCCCGGGTTAACCGTCTCCTGTGTCACAGGAGGGAGCACTCACAGCTGAAAACACTTCTCTTTTTCCTCTGCTGCAGCAAGGATTTTCTGTGGAAGGAGAAACAAAAAGCAATTCACCTTGCTCTCTTTATTCATTTGTCTATGGCTTCAAAAATAAGGCACTGGCTTATCACTTGGCTGCTGGCATCCTCTCCCAGTTGCTCCTCTTCTCCTCCCCAGCACCTTCAGATGCCAAACAGGGGCTGCATGGTGACCTCGCTTCGGCCTCTGATTCTGGATCGAGGTGCTGGTCTTTCTCTCATGAAAACTCTCCACTATGTTTGTGTCTCAAAACAAGACCTGCACCAGATAGTGGGGTGTAGGAGCTGAGATCAGCCTTGCATGACGTCCCAAGGGGCACCTCACCATTGTTTCTGCTCAGGCTGGAGCTGTGCCCTTCCTCCTGCGTCCCTCTGTCCCCTGGCCTCATCTTTAGCCCAGCAATGACTGCCCTGACCACCAGGGTCTGTTCTCCAGAAACAGCAGCTGAGCAAAGAAACCCATTGTATGCACCTGTTTAATGCACTGCCCCTTGGCTCATTTAGGGCAGGAGCCACGCAGAAGAAGCAAAGCCCAAGAGAACCACACATCAGATGTGTTTCTAACAGGCTTGCATGGAGATGGTGATCAAGTTTCTGGCCAGGCTTGCTCTCTTGCTGCTCCCATGAGTGGTTGTGGGAGGCCCCCTGGACCACAGTCATCTCCTTATCTTTCTAAAGGAGAGGACAACCACATAATCTGCTCCCGGCACCGCTCGGTGAAGCTTCCATCCATTTGTCATCCATGACTCGCATAAGCTCCCCCCACAACCTCACCCTCGACTCTCATCCCCTTCCCCATGAATCCCACCTGCTGAGCCAGGAATGAAAACACCCCTACAACATTTCCAGCCCTGCTGGAGCAGGGGTTTCTGTATTGTACAGCTCAGCTGCCTGCCACTGTAACATAAGGACCTTTGAAATGTCCCAGTTTTTACAGAGTGCTTCAGCCACCAGCTGGCTGTGTGTGGGGTTTAGGGAACTGCTTTATTTTGGATGAACTAAACTGACTTGTGATGCAGGACCTGTTTTAGAGCTGTATGCTGAGCTATGGAAATGGAGCTCCCCCCCACCTCAAAAAAGCCCAAACCCGCCGCTTTTCGTGCCACACAAAGAGCTCCAGAAGTAGATTTCCTTCTGTTAAAAATATGCCAGGGTCTCCATGATTCCACCTTTCAGGAGACCGTTTAAGGTTAGAGAATGTTTTGCAGAAGTTATTGATTGCATCTAATTCCTGATTTTGCTTGAAGGTGAAAACTGTCTTTCTACTTCTCAAGCAGAAGCCAGTATAAACTTCTCCTCAGATAAGCATCTGTCTGTCTGTGGCTGCAAATGTTCAGCTCTTAGGGCTGGTCTTTATCTGACTTCCTTATACATGTATGTGAACGCTGAGAGGATCTCTACACTCATCTAGTAAGGCTGTCTATGCTATGATTACCCAGTAAAATAAGATTTTAAAGACATTCATATTGAATTGGGAACATGTTGTTTGGCAGCATGTCTGGCTTCCCCAGCCCCAGAAGTACCAAGGGTTATTGCTTCAGAGATTGAGATGGAAATACAAGGCCCACTCTGGGATCTTTCAGTGCATTATCACAGTGACTTTTTGAGAATCATTTAAAGTAAAATACTATTTTTTGAAAGAGCAAAGCTTTTTATACAGCGCCTGGACTGACAAAAACAGTGTTTCATCTTTGATCCAACAAAACTGAACTAAAGGCTGTCAGGAAAAGGATCCAGTGAAAGAAAACATAAAGCCCATCTGCTCAAAACTGCTGTGGTGCTGCCACCAAGGAGAATTACAACTTGCAGCACATGGGTTAGCAGACAGCATATTCAGGAGCAGCCCATCCATAAGACAGGCACTAGGCAAGTAAAAGATAATAACTGCCAATACTTGAATCCAGACTTCTTTCTGGAAAGATGAGGTTTCCTCCTTGCATCAAATTAAAGTCAAGGTACTGATTCTTTTCAACAAAGATACTTGCTTTCCATAAGCCATCTGGTGCTCCTGGAGGCAGAAGAAAATAGGCCATACCTTTAATTAGCTGAAAGGTTTTGACAGGACATAAATCTCATACCAAGACTTTTAATTTTCCAGTTGTTAAGTCCTGTACAGTTTTACACAGACTCCTCATGTGCTTTGGCTACCACCCCTTTTGCTCATCTAATCCCCATGTGAGAAGCAGGAGCAGTATTTCTGTGACACGTCAACATCACTGACACTCCAGCCTCAACACTGAGGAAGAGTCTGCAGAAGTAATCTGCAGGGGATTGGATATCAGGAAAAACTTTTTCACCCAGAGGGTGGCTGGGCACCCCCTGGGGAACAGGCTCACAGCACCAAGCCTGACAGAGTTCAAGAAGTGTTTGGACAATGCTCTCAGGCGCATGGTGTGACTCTTGGGGATGGTCCTGCGCAGGGCCAGGAGCTGGACTTGATGATCCTTATGGGTCCCCTCCAACTCAGCTTATTCTGTGATTCTATGATTCTAAGTGTTTCTTGTAATGCTTTGACTGGCAGAGTGGAATGCTCTTGTTTTAAACATAAGGACATCTCCCATTAACAGCAGGTTGTTTAGCTTGTCTACATCTGGAAAGGACACGTAAGCCTTATTAAGTAAGGGGAGGAGAACCCCATAATTTCATTTTAGTTTAAGAATGTTAACATTAATTTGCTTGCCTTGAAATAATTTCAGGAATAGTTGCTTTAAGACCCTAACCTTTAAAAAGCCATAGGAAACGGAAGAAAGAATTTAAATTAACTTCTTTCAACATTTCTCAATTGTTTAGGTTAATCACAGTAAACCAAACAGGATTCAGCCATACTTAAACACAGCCTTTGCCCAAGTATAAACTGTTTACTCTAGCCATGACACACAACCAGACAAAATTCATTCCTGATCTGGGGAGAAGTCTAATTTGCTTTTATTAGCTCAAGATGAAAATATTTTGGCAGAAGAAGGTTTGCTTTTCAATGTGAAACCATCTCAAAATCTCCTGAGAGCAAGCAGGCGATGCAGCAGAGTCTCAGCATCCTCACCACATCAACAGCTTGGTCCAAATGTGGCTCCTTGGCCCAAGTGGGAGAAGGGCTGTGCAGGGAGCTGGGGAGAGCCTGGAATGGTCCCACAGCTGAAGCCCAGAGAGAAGAAACCTGTGTTTTCATGGGCTCACATTGGGACCATCCCTTTGCTCCACTGCAACACTGCTGAGGTCAATAGGTTTGACTTCAGCAATTTGGCCTCTCATGTCTATGGATTGTGGGCAGGTTTTTCGTACTGGCAGAGTGCTTTTCCCACCAACACATGGAGAGTGCTCACAGACTAGCTTAAAGACTGGTTGTTTTTTCCTTCAGGTGCATTCACGTTAGTACTAATAGTACAAAGTATTCAGTTCAAAAATCCAAGCAAGAAATACAATGGATTTTTACAAAGAAATTTTTGCCTTTCAATTTTCCAGTGAGCATTTTGACAATCCTTGCTGAGGCCTGATTGCCATGTGGGATGGTTAGGCTGGAGCTCTCTATTTTTGCACTACTTGCCCTGATGTGCAAAATCAATCTTATTAGCTTCTAGAAAAGATGGAAATTTATTTCATGGACAAATGCATGAAATAAGCTTTGGATACAGGGTCAGACAGGTCAAATGCTGATGTTCATCTTTTTCATCTCCTTTTCTCTATGTGCAGCCAACACATTAGCAATAGGAATGTAGGAATGCTATGAAGTGAATGACTCCTCTCACCATCATAGCAACACACTTCTTGCTTGAGCCACATATCTTGGCAATAATGAAATTATTAACTTGAGGATATGTGCTGGGTTTGGCTGAGGTAATTTTCTTCACAGTGGCTGGTATGGGGCTGTGTTTTGGATTTCTGCTGAACAGAGGGTTGATACCATGGAGATGTTTTTTGTTGTTACTGAGCAGGGCTTACACAGAGCCAAGGCCTTTGCTTTTCATACTGCCAGGGTGGCAAGGAAGTGGGGGGTACATGGGAGGCTGGGGGGATACACAGCCAGGACAGGTGACCCAAACTGACCATGGGGATGTTCCAGACCAGCTGACATCATGGTCAGTGTATAAAGTGGGGGGAAGAAGAAAGAAGGGGGGGACATTTGGAGTGATGGTGTTTGTCTTCCCACGTCACTGTTACCTGTGATGGGGCCCTGCTCTCCTGGAGATGGCTGAACACCTGCCTGCCCATGGGAAACAGTGAATTAATTCCTTGTTTGCTTTGCTTGTGTGCTTGGCTTTTGCTTTCCCTATTAAACTGTCCTGATGCCAGGCAGCCACTGAAGCTGCTCTATCACTCCCCTTGTCAGCTGGACAGGGGAGAGAAAATACAGTGAAAGGTTCATGAGTTGAGATAAGGACCAGGTGAGATCACTCATCAATTACCATCACAGGAAAAGAGACTCAAATGGGGGAAATTAACTTAATTTATTACTAATCAAAATCAGAGCAGGATAATGAGAAGTAAAACAAATCTTAAAAACACCTTCTGCCCACCCCTCCCTCCTTCCCAGGCTCTACCTCCTCCCCCACAGTGGTGCAGAGAGACAGGAAATGGGGGTTTTATGGTCGGTTCATCATAGGTTGTTCCTGCTGCTGCTCAGGGAGACGAGTCCTTCCCCTGCTCCAGTGTGGGGTCCCTCCTACAGGAGACAGTTTTCCACAAACTTCTCCAGCCCGAGTCCTTCCCACGGAATACAGTTCTTCACAAAATGCTCCAGCATGGGTCTTTCCCATGGGGTGCAGAATTGTATTTTAAAATAACTGTTTTAATTTTCTTCCAGGAGTAATTAAAATGAAATCATAGGTATTGTGAGTTGCATGTTGTTCTTTCATTAAGACAATAATTATGGAGGAAGAGCTCTTAATTGGGAAGGGGAAGTAGCTTTCTTTTGGAATGTCGTATCTCCTACATGATTGTCTCATCAGGGAGAACTGAAAAAGAGAAAAGTGTCTGAAGGCCAAAATGTTTTGTACTTGTTCAGTTATATCAGCCTTCTCTCTCTAGCTACAATGAGACAATAAAATATTAATTTTCAAAATAGCACAGGATAACAAAAGGGTGAAAAGTGCTTAGTGTATTGTATTGGTTCAGCCTGACTGATGTGGGTGAAATTCATCCTACAATCTCAGATCTAGTCGTGCTTCTCTTTGACTACTGTGCATAAAATGGGAATACATGTCCAGTTACAAATCCAAATGCACATCCCAGCCATATCGTGACTCTGTACCAAAGCAAGACTTTGGTTCTCCCTCATCTTCCCCTTTCCAGGCCCTTGCTTTCCCACGGAGTCGGCAGGCAGGCACATGGCCTCGAGAGGCCTTCCAGCACCTGCCAGCCTCAGCTCCATCCACAGCCAGCCTGAGGTTCAACCACTTCAGGACCAAATTCTCCAAGCTGCAACATGTCCCAGTGAAGATTTCTGCAGCTGCACAGCTTGTTCCCATGTTGTCCAAGGGGCAGAGTTGCCACTTATCCTTTGAAAGGATGCAAGAGGAGTGGAGGAACACATTCAGTTCCCAGTGTCTCAGATAATTACAAGAGGGGGAAGAACCCAACTATTTGAAGACAATTGGAAAACAATGAGAAAAGAGTAGGAGTCAACATGGATTCATCATGATTTTTTTGTCCTACAGAGCAGCACCTCTTGCAAAATAAAGATATAGTAAACATTGTATGTCTTGAGCTTAGAAAGGTTTTTTGACATAACCTCAAGAGATACTTTAGGTCACAAACCAGGGAAGTGCTGTCTAAATTCAAGCACAGAGTGGACAGTGGCTTGAAAGACATAATAGTTACTATGTAGATCCCTAGGCAGCATTTGAGTATGGTCCCACAGTGACTCTAGTTCCTATCCAGTGTTTTAAGTAATACCCTAGGTGATGGACAAAAATATCTGCTTATTAAATCTGCAAACTGCATCACGCTGCTGGAGGCTGCAAGACACTGCAAGTGTGCTGCAGGACAGACAGGCTGACAATTCAAATTGTTCTTGGTGGACTGAATAAACGTTTTGAAAAAACATTACTCTCTTTAGTGGAAACACTTACTAAGGACTAATTAAATGTACAGATATCTAATGGGGAAAAACCACTTAGAGCAGTTGGCCAAAGAAAGTTTAGTGCTCAGAGTAGGTCACAAACCTGGCAAGAGTCAATCGTGTCTTGCTGTTACAAAAGAAGGCAAACATCACACTGTCGTGTATAAACAGCAGTGGTAGCTGAGAGATGTTCAGAGTGATCCTGCTGCTCTTTTAAAACCCGGTAAGATTTCAGAAGATTGCCCTGTCTTGTTTTGGACAGCAGAATAACCAGAAGACTTTCAAATGTGGCCTTTGGGGAAACATGGGAGGAACAACTGGAATGCAGGACTAGAAAAGAAGACAATTAAGGGGTAATAAGGTTATAATCTTTGAAGATGTAGAAGACGCAAAAATACATGTTGGCCCTAATCATGGTGGAGATCAAGCACATAAGGGAAAATCTAGATGATCCATTACAAAAACCTCATGGGAAGGCTGCAGGTGGACCAGTATTTTTCGCCATGCCTTATAGACTAGGCAAAGGTTAGACACTAGTTCTCCAATATCACGGATCCTATTTCATGATGGAGGTCGTATCTTCATGATGACATCTTGAGATCCTTTCCTGCCACAGGAGTTGCAGGGCTGTGTTTGTTCAAAGCCTACAAATGTCTGAGTCCAGAGTGGCCAAGAACCTGGAAATTCTTTTCTGAGGGAAATTGCAAAATGTGCTGGAGCACAGGGGCAGGACATCCTCTTTCGCAATTCCCTCTAGAACATTGATATTTCTCATGGAAAGCAAAATACATAAAAAACCCCCTGACATTTAGATTGCTTCAGAATAAAGGCCCTGCTCCGCTCTGCACTGGTGTAGACACATCTTGAGTCCTGCGTGCAGTTTTGGGCACCACAATATAAAGAAGACATTAAGCCATTAGAAAGTGTCCAAAGGAGGGCAACAAAGATGGTGAGGGGTCTGGAGGGGAAGCCGTATGAGGAGTGGCTGAGATCACTTGGTCAGTTCAGCCTGGAGAAGAGGAGACTGAGGGGAGACCTCATTGCAGTCTACAACTTCCTCATGAGAGGAAAAGGAGGGGCAGGTACAGATCTCTTCACTCTCATGACCAGTGACAGGATTCAAGGGAATGGCCTGACGTTGCGTCTGGGAGGCTTAGGCTGGATATCAGGAAAAGGTTCTTCACCCAGAGGGTGGTTGGTCACTGGAACAGGCTCCCCAGGGAAGTGGTCATAGCCCAAAGCCTGACAGGGTTCAACAAGCATTTGGACAACACTTTCAGGCACATGGTGTGATTCTTGGGGTGTCCTGAGTAGGGCCAGGAGCAGGACTCAATGATCCTGATGGGTGCCTTCCAACTCAGTATATGCTATGACTCTATGATAAAATCAAGCCTGTAGACTGAGCACTCTGAGGCCATACAGCTTAAGAGAGGCTTGTATGCTCCTGAACTCCATTTTTTACCTTAGTAATAAGCAAGGGTAAGGAATTACTGCTCAGCTGAGAGGCTCAGAATAGGCGAAGTTAATTTTTCATTTTGCCCTGAGTTATCCATTGCTCAACTTGGATGCTTCAAACACACCAGTGTCATCATGGGTTACACAGCATAGAAACACATTTCCATCACTATTTAGGCAGGATAAAAACAAATAATCATAGGTCTGCATTTATTTCCCTAAAGTCCATTGAAATCCCATGTTTTCAGGAGACTGCCTAAACCAAAGCAACATTTTCTGACAAATCATTTTTGCCTGAAAAATCACAACAACTTTTACTTCCCTTCTCTGCCACATGTGAGAGGTCCAGGAGTGCTCTTTGGAAGAGACATCCTGAGTGTGGCACAAGTTGGTTAGCAGAGGACGCACCAGTAGATGGAGCACACGACTCTGCAGCGCTGCACTTTGGCTCTGTAGCACCAATTAATATTCTCACTGTTCACTGCTCACAGCTTGAGGTACAAAAGAGCTGGACCAGCCACTGAGCCTGCTGCCCAGCTAGGATTTCCTTGCTGCTATGCTCCAGAGGAGAGGCTAGGTTTGCTTTGATGTTTACCACTGAGTTTCTTGGCTGGGTGGCTTTATTTACGTGTCATTTATGCTTAGCTCGTACACTGCTTTTTATGCCATCATTATACTTATCTTCACAATTTTCTGTTTTGAAAATGTTTGGTTTGTCCTACCTCAAACGAGAAAATTCTTGCAGCTTTTTGCAATTCTCCAAAGGTTTTGCACTTTGTTTGACTGAGTCTCCCCTGCCACATGCTCTTTAAAAATCTCCTAGTTCTCCTTGCACATCAGACTCTAAAATTTCCAACATAACTTCATCAGCAAATTTCATGAACATATGTCTAATCTTTCTGGGAGGGTTAGTGATGAGAGTATGAAGTTAGATTAGCTCAGAATCAATAGCAAGGTATCATCCTTTCTCCATCACACATTTTCATGTTTCACTAGTAGTCCTATCCACCTTAGATTTTTAGTCCTGCTTCCCCTTTTATGTAGGTTTTCCCAAATGATGCAACAGCAAATACTCTAAGAGTCCAGTCTAGAAAATCAAGTTTTTGTTCCCATAAAGCTCTCTGGCTAGTCTAGCACAGACTTCCTCTCTAAGAGACTCTCCCTCTGCTAAGCCCTTATCACAGTATGTCCCATTTTTCACTCGCTGCTGTCTTCTGGTAGTGACTCCTTCAACAATTTTTCTAAAGCTATGGTACAAGTTTTCACAAAAATAGAAGTTTTAAGTTCCTTGTGTATCATTCATCTGTAAAAGAGGACAAGTAACATTTCTCTCTCCCACTCCTTGTCTTATTCAGTTTCCTGAGGCCAAACTGTTCTCCCATGTGAAGTCTTGATTTTGGGGTTACCATAGTTCCAGCAGAAGCAGTGACTGCTCATCATCCGAGCATCTGGACAAATCTCTTGCTGGGAAAAGGAAGGCAAAACATCACATCAAGATAACCGGAGCACTACTTTTGCTTCAGCTTTTAATCTTACCCCTTATGCTACTCTGACATTTTTCCTATAGCTCCAAATACTGAAAATATCTCTCTGAAAAACAAATTATAGGCATGAGAGAGGGCACAGAAACAGAGAAAGAATGAGTCCATATCACCTGGCATGAAAAGAAAGGATGGATAAAGCTGCCAGTGTCAGTGCCTGACAGATTTAAGGAATCGCTTCCCAGAATGACAAGCTGGGTGAGAGTTTGTTGGAAGAATTGTGTTGTGCAGAGGACAACACAGACTGCACAGTCCCAAAGACAAGTGTTAACTTTCCGTGGGCCTGTAGTATTTCATGGCAAGTGCTTTCATCATACTTTTTAAACAGCTTTGTAGAAGTCACAAGAAAGGAATTACTTCATCAAAACAGAACATACGTGACAGAACTATTAAGAGTTCATATCCTTCACTTTCTATTATTTGCCTTTGTCCTTGATAAAATAAAGACTTTACTAGTTTTCTTTAATGAATTTTTAAAATGTGATCAATTGTTCTTTACATCAGTTACCAAGGCTGAAAGTGGTCCTCTCTGTTGGACTTTCTAAAGACTACCCCTTTGGTGTCACTTTTCTTACTAAGACTGCTTTAAAACAAACTTTATCCTGATACATACAAAAGTCTTTCGTGTACTACAAAGAGTCCAGCCTTTTGGAAGGGCTTCTCTGGGATAGCGGATGGGCCATGGCATGCTGGGGCAGACTGCTGCAGTGCCAGGGCAGATGCAAGCTCTTTGATGACTCCATGACTGGTACAGCTTCCCTGCTCCACTCCTGCAGTGCAGCCACACACAACAGGCTCAGCAGAGGTTAATTGTTCGCACAACCATTGTTTCCTTTTGTGGGTTTGCCTTTGAAACCTTTGACATTCTCTTTATTTTACCTCTTGCGGTGCAAATTTCCTTGTTTTGTTTTGTTTCTCAGAGCAATTTTTTGGTTGATTATTGTGCAGTTACAGAATTAGAGTAATAACATCTAATTGTACATCTGAAGCAAAAACATGTAATTGTGGGAGACTAGATTCAATTTAAAGAAAGAAAACCCCTCCACTAGGGTTTCTTGTGGTGTACACAGTGCATTTGCCAGGCAGTGCTGCTTTGATTGCATCTAACCTGCAATTAGCAGGAGCAATTAAGACCAAATTAACGTGTGCAATTGCATTATTTCAGGATTTAACAGTAGCAATATTTAGCAGTTATTGCACTAGACACAGTGCTCACAAGCTCAGATAATTATCAGCATTTACCAGTTACACCACAGAAAGCAGGACAGGCGTGAGTGGGCCTTACCTACAACAAGCGATTTCCAGCAACTGATTTTCCACACATCAGTCAGCCACTGAAATCCGTGGAAATAGCCAATGGGGAAGAGAGGTTGGAAAGATTTGGCACTGTTGAAAATATGGGACTCAAATGCCACTTCAGCTTACTTTTAGCTTGTCACAGAGCTCATGTAACATAGTAGGAGAGAGCAAACCTATGATTCGGTATTTCTGAATTATTCACCTCCACCTTCAACATTTCACATCGGTTTTGTACGCCCTGTCACAACACCAGAAGATTTTAAAATAAAAATAATTTTAACATGAATTAATGCTGTGGTCTGTGTGCATGAGGAAGCCTCAGGCACATAACAGGTTTTTACATACTCTTACCTGGCATTCTGGGAATGTAACTCTACCAGTTCTACTAGGCTTTTCTTAAAGGACATTTCTGGCCCTTGAAGCCCAAGGTCAAATGATATTTGAAAAGCATCTTAATGCATCATTGAAGGATACAAATGCAAATACATTTCAATTCAGTCTCACAAAAATAAAGATAAATCTGAATCTCTAGGCACAAACCTTGAGTAGATAAACTGAGACGCTCAGGGTATCAAACTGGTGTTAAAATGAGAGATCCCAGTGATAAAACTTAGGGTCCAATCCAGCAAGGGTTTCCAGTTAATTCAGTGGGAGTTAGAAGCACTAAAATCATATGTAAGCAGACTCTGATGATTAGTACTAATCTGTCACAGAAAATCATAACAGAAGTCCTGAGACAGGGACTGCTGGCGCTAGGCACAATGATTTATGTGAGTGATTTTGCACATGGACCCATTACAAAATGACCAAATTTCTCACAAGATGCAGCCACGAAACTACGAGCAAAAACTGCCTCAGCATCCATTCTGTCTAAATATGTCTCTCCTTTTCTATCAAAAAAATTATTAGAAGTAGACACAAGAAATTACAGACAATAAATGGATTAGCTTCTACACTGATTTATGCCTGTACCTCACTACTTCCAGAACTTGGTTTAGCATCCTGAGAGTTGGAGCTTGCCAGTAACTACGAGAGGGAGCTCATGGGCCAATCACAACTAGATAGAATAGCAAAAAAATAATAAAAATTAAATGCATTTCTGCACAGACAATTTAGCTTCTGCATTTGAAAGCAAGAGTTAGATAAATTGTGACATGTTTTCATCCAAAACATTTATTAAAGATGATATGGGCACAGCACACAGATAAACCACATCCTGAAGCAGGGTTAAACTAGGTTTCACATTTTAAAGCGGAAGTGCTATCTGGAGTGCTTAGAGGTATGTTCTTTATGTATATAAAAATATATATATGCAGTTTTAGACTGACAAATGACAAACACAGCCTGTATTTATAGGGGTGTCATTTACTTCACTTTTTATTAAAATCACCAGCTACAAAATAACATTTTGTACATACTTGTCCTAAATAAGCAACTGTGAGAAAATTACATTAGTCCTGATATTAAACCATCATATTGTGCACCTGGGATGTGGTAAGGGGTCAGAAACAATGGAAAATAGATGGAGATTAGGTAAGTTACTCACATCACACTGGAAGGTTAATCTATAGCTTTGAAGAAATCAGTGCACATGTTGATCAGAGACCTATTTTCTGCAAATACGAAAAAAGTTCCAGTTTCGTCTCATTTAAAAATACTATAGCCACTACTGCTACAGAAAGGAACTGTGTTACTTCAGTCTGACATGTGCCATAAGTGTCACAGTGTCTGTCAACAGAGAAATGCACTAAGAATATGAAGAAAAACAAGACAGTAACACTTTATTGATAATGGTGGTGTCACAAAACACCATGGACCAAATTCTTAGCTGATGAAAGGTGTCATAGCTTCTCCATGAATCAAAAATCAAGTACTCACCAAGAATTTGGGCCACAAACAAAACATCCTGACACTGTATTCTGTCTTTCCCTTCAAGGTCAAAAAAGAGAAGGAGAAGAGGTAACAATCCTGTCTAACTCAAGAAGCATAGCATAGTCATCCCATCCATCCAGCATTCCTTGTGCACTCTGCACTCCGCATGGAGTGACTGAGAGGCAAAATAAGCCTTATGGGCCCCGAATTTAGCTACAGGCTTTCCAAGATCACGACAGCTGGTATAGCCAGAAGCACAAGGCAATAAATGATTGAGAGATTTGTGGGTGTTAAAGGGCAAAATCCAGGGGCCACATTCTGATACTCATTTTTCTATTACTATCAACATGGGTTTGGCCTAAAGTCCAGTGTATCACTATGATAGCACAAGTATATTCACTTCCAGGACACTGCTACAGGCATCAGGCAAGTGCTGCAGGGTGACTCTTGCTCTCAACTACTGTGCTGATAGTATGACCTCCTTGGTTATCATGACCTTGTTAAACTTTCCACACCATTATTCTGGAGATTGGAAGTAGGAATTTCACGCAATGTTGGATCCTAGTACCATGTAGGAAATGAAAACAAGGAAGTGTTGTGTTTAAATCAGCTTTCAGGAGGACAGAAAACATTATAGCAGAAAGGTTCATTTTGGTCAGTGCTACCTCAAATACAGAATAAGGAACAAACGTCAAAACATTAAAGTTAAGTAGATGTAGATCACAAGGTGAAAGACATGGCTATTTCCATTAGTTTGTTGCAACAATTTCATCACAAGAAATAAATTTCTATCTTTATAAAATGGATCATTTTTATAGAATAAAAATAGATGAAAAGTATAGTCTAATTCTTAACACAAAGTGCAGAACCTAATCTTGTAACTTAATGTTCAAGCTGTTCATATCCTAAAATCACAGGAAGACCTCTCTGATCACCACTACTGTAATTTCAGAGTCAAATTACAAATTATACACTGATTACATGACATCAAGTCATCTCAAATCTGTAGGAAAATACAAACAAACAATGACAAATAAGCAATTTTACTATATTATTAATATACAGTCACCATGCATAAAAAATATGTATCTTCCAGGTAAATATTTTTTTTTTCTCTGTTAAAACTTTAAAGTGCATCTAAAAGCTTCTAAATAAATTTTTTTAATTTAAAAATAGATGAAGGTGAACAGCATTTCAGAAATGATAGGTTACTCCTGTTAACAAAGAGGTAAGAATTTCTAAGTGTTATTCCAATAGTCTCAGCTCTCCTAAAGTGGTGGCGATATTTTGGATGGGCAACACTGGCAAACACTGACTGGACCCAATTACTGTGTTTCATCACAAAATCCTGTAGGTTGTAAGGAACCTTAAAAGGTCACCTGGTTCAGCCTGCTCAAAGAAGGGTCGATATTGGTTACTCGGGGCTTTGTGCAGGAGATTCTTGCAAACTTCCCAGTACCGGACTACACCGAGCCTCATTCCACTCTCTGCCTGTGCTCAGAGGGGAAAACCTGGGTAATTCACCTAGTTAGGGGCCTTGAGGAACTCTACATATAAGTTCAAAATTTCCAGTCTTATCACTTTAATTACGAACCAAACTAAAATACTGACAGAGTAGACAGAGTCTACTAGACTAGATTAACTAGCATCTTAAGGCTGACAAATATACTCCTAATAGCAACTTCAGAGGAATTTTGCCTGCATATGTAAGTGACCAGTTAGGGCTACAGCATGCACAGGCACCCAGTAAGTAGCTGCCTTCCCTGGGACATAGACACCATTTTCAGAAGTGTTCCCTTCTTGAGGAAACACTTCCCAGAATGGCAGCAGTGGTGTTGGAAGCACCAGCCTGCCCCCAGCCCTCATCAGCAAACACTTTCCTGTGAAGGAGTGTTCTACCTGCAAAGTACTCAACACCAATCTGTAAAACGAGTTTCCCAACTACGTGTCCAACTTTTTACTACCTTTCACAAAATAGCACCAGAATGCTGCTGCCACTCTCTCTCCACAAATACCACACATGAGCAGCACCTGATGCTGTGGAGCTGCAGCTACAAGTCCTTAGCAAGAAGTTCGATTTCATCCAGCAGGAAGTCCATGTCCTCTCGGCTGACTTGCGGGCTGATGACCACCTGGCGGAAGAAGTTGACTTTGCCCCGGTGGGGCTGGTACCCAAGCATCATGCTACCCTTCTTCATCATCCTCTCTTTAATTACAGGAGCAACCTGAAAGTAGAGACAGAACAAGGTTGATATCACACTCAGAAATACAGCATGTTTGGGCAGGAACTGTATTTTGTGACTTTAAGAGTTTTTTTGAAGTGTCTGAGTTTGGCACCCCTAGCCTGTCTTCCCCACTGCCTGCCCCAAGGAACAGCAAAGCTCAGACCTGCAGGTTTAAAGCAGACTGTGCACTGAGACCCTCAGGTTCTGTGACTCCTGAAAGAATTGGAATAAAATCTAAACCCCTCAAAAGCCTGCTGCTTGAGGCATTCATCTGTGGCATGGGAAAGGCTGGGTTAAGGTCCTTAGCCTTTCTGATTTAGATCAAAGGTTTGAGCTCAGGAAGAACGTCAGCTGCAGATGGTTAAAGGCAGGGTTTGTCTTCTTGTGCTAACTAGCATGACTTTTTGCCCTTGATGACCCTTCTTCTCCCACCACATCTGCAAAGCAGCTGTCCCTAGAGGACATTCTCCATTGAACCCCTGTGAAACTCAAGCTGCCGAAGAAGTCAATGTGATGCAATATTAAAGGACAAGGCCTGATCCTGGAGCTTAAGATTTCCTCTCTTAGATTTAAGGCATGAGTAGCATTTGTCTACACCAGACTTGTATTGCATGGGATGAAATCTCATAGGTGTCTTACTGCAGAAAAAAAATATGAGTGAGATTGGCAGAGTCAGGTCCTTACAGCTGAGCATCTGATCTCATCCCACCAGGGCTGTTAACTTTGGCCAATTAATCTTGTGCCTAGCTTTAAGAGTGTGAGTAGTTCTGCATTCTCATGCTTGAAAGAGGTCATAAGCTTTAATGCATTGCTGGACTAAGTACTCTATCCCTTGGAAGACAGAATTAAGTATTTTGACAGAACTAGTATTTTTTAAAAGGTCTTGCATTTTAATATATTGCTAATAACACCAAGGTATTTCAGAACAGTGTGTTCCTTTTCTTCTTTTTGTGATGGTTTGACTTTGAACTAAGAAAATAGGTCTGTGACCTAATCTTGGTTTCTGCATTAATTTATTTCAGCTCTAAAACTTTGTGCCACATACTACCACCTGATTTGCAAAAGAAAAATGACTATGCCAACCTTACCTTAATAGCTTTATTTTTGCGTGGCATATTTTAATAGTCTTTTTTGCTTAGATAGAAACAGGTAAGGTTTTCAACACCGACAGCCTAGCTGTACTGTGTTTCTTTAGCGGCCAAGTCCTCTGAGAACGCGTCACAGCAGCAGAGGAACATCTGCCATTTCCTCAGAACAGCGTCCCAACAGCATGGATGTGAACTACAACTAATTACTTCTAAACACATTAATCTAGTTTGCTTGTGGGAGTAGTGTGCAAATTAATAACGAATTTAATTTAATTTATTAAAAAAATAAATAAATTAAATTCTTTCCCACTTCAGACCAAACATTCCAAACTGCACCCACACCAGCTGTGGCCTGAAATTACCATGACACTGGGACATCATGCCCCGGAGGTGTCATGCAGAAAAGGAAAAATTCCTCCACCTCTGTGCTTGACAGAACCTCCAAGTAACTTCTGCTCATGGAATAAAGACACTACCGGTGCAAGGGGAGAGGTAAATTCTTCTCAATACACTTTCTCAGGCTCTTCTTGAAGTTTCAAATCCCTGTGGCAACTTTTAGCCTTTATTGATGTTCCATCAGAGTTATTTCATCTTTTGTATTACACTATTGATTCTCTTCATCCCAACATCTGGCGCTCCACAATCCATCATCCCAAAATGTGCAGTAGCACAAATGAAGACCATGAAAGCAAAAACATTTACAGCTTCAGTAATTTGAGGACTGTAAATATACTGCATCTCAGTAGGTTTTTTCTCATGGAAAGCAAAGGTAGAAAAACCTCACTTTTATGATCTCATTTATTATCTCATTCATCCTCCATGCTAATGAAGCTGTCCTCTTAATTTCAAGTGTGTCCATTCCTTTTTGAAGGCAAAACAAACACTTCCTACATAAAGAAACAAAACAGACCACAAAACTGGCTTATGACCCTTTGACAAGATTACTTTTGGAAAGATTCTTCATTTCATTTGGAAAGTATTTGCATGTCCTATTTGCTAAAGTGGTGCAGTCAGTGTAACAGAACTATCAGGGATCCTATCCACAGAAAGCAGTAAGGAACAGAATCTATGTTCAAATGCTTAAGTACATGTCTCACAAAAGACCCATTAAATGACACCTGTGTGTTAAGGCTTGGACTTGAGTAGCACAGGGTATGACTGCTAACAGAAGGGAAAGACAGCTACGACTTTGGAGCACAAAAATTAGACCTATAAGAAACTAATTGCCTAGTGAGGAGTTCAGTGAGTTTAATTCCCACCAAAGTCAATGAGACCTGAGGATGCTCAAGTATCAGGAAGAGCTGCACAGCCCCATTCAGAACAGGCTCCTTGGAAAGCAATTTAGTGAGAGTGAGATTGCTTCACCAGTCCAATTATTTTCCTACGGAACTTACTTCAAATTGTAAATCTAATTCTTTATGTGGCACATCCATGGAGCAGTCTCAGAATTTTAAGTGTAATAAATCCTAAAACCAAAGTTCTCTCCTCTCCTTTCCTCCCTTGACCTCTTCCTTCCCATTGCTAGCCTCTCCTGCCAATCCACCCTGGAGATTATTATTTCAAATGCTCACTACAGCAGCATAAAAGCCGTCAGAGAGGTCCTTCTCCCACCTAGAAGGCGCCGTGTGTGCAAGGCCATTCTACAGCAGAGCTGCCCACATTGCACTGTGCAGCCAGAGCCCAGGGAACTGCTTTTCCTAAGGACTGATGAGTGCATCACAGTCTCCCTGTGCAGACCTACACCGAGGCTGTAACAGCTCATACTTCCTTTACTATTAATAGCAGAGCTTTTTAAAATAGACCAAAACTTGCAGAGTAGTTTAGCTCCTTCTTTATCTGCCTGAGTGACAGGGTTCTCTCTTCTCCCACTCTCAGCCAGCACTTATTCACACTACAAACAACAGAAAGTTTTAGCCCTAAACTTGAAGCTGTCTTCAGAGACAAGAGTCCAGACTACAGTGGATCCTCATATATATTTACATCAAAGATGCCAATGCTCCTTCCCAGCACATACACACACACACAGAGCAGTGTGACCAGCTTGGACACTACAGCTGAAGTATCTAGTGCGCCAGGGGAGAGCAACATATTTCCCTCTCCATATCTCAAGTGTCCTTGAGAAAAGTGGTTCTGCACAGCCATACAACAATACCTTTAAACCACTGTGTCGTACTAATTGACTCACCAATGTCATTTAATCCAAGTCTCTCCAACGCTTTAAGAATTTCCACCAGGCTCAGGTCAGGACAGCATAACACACTTCAGCAACCACCATTAGAGACCGACTTAACAAAAGAGTACAGCACATTCTCAGCAGGAGAGTTTTTGGACAATAAATATCTTTTCACAGGACTTGATGAAACACCTATTTGAGATAATTTCTTCTTCTTCCAGCTTGCAAGGCCTCCAAAACCATTCTCACAGTGGTCAAGCTATGCAAGCCTGGTTCTTAAGCCAAGAACAACCTCCTAGCCCATGGGTTTCTTGTGCAAAGGGAAATCTCCACAACAGCTCTGTTAAGTAGGTGATGTCTTCATTCCATTAGTCATGGCACAGTATTGCACTTTGGAATTCATTCACACTAGCTGCCTCTTGTTGAACAGTATGGATATTTGTAAGAATTGGTTTGTAAATGTTATTCTAATAGAAAAAAAAAATCACAATAACCAGATTGCTTAACTTTTTCAAATCACATAATCTCATTAACTTCTAAAATACATACCCCACTATCACCAGCTTGTAGTTTAAGTTCTACACTTAGACCAGAATAGCAGATACCTTCTGATGTGAAGGAAGAGAAAAGAGTAATCTGGCTCCTTTGCTCCTATGAGGTAAAGGCACAGGGCCCTCAGCCTCAACTGCACTGGTGCTGCTGGATGTGGATAGCCAAATAACTTGCCCTGAAGAGAAGCAAAATTTCCCAACAAATATGCTACCTTGTTCTTTTTTGCTGAAATAAAGAAATCAGCGCCTCCTGGTTTTAATTAGCCCCTTATTTTCCTGCGCTAATGTTGTCTCTGACAATTGCAATTAACAGATATGCTGAAAGTGCAAGAAAGCTCAGGTTGGACAACTGCAGAATAGTTTGCTGATAATGGAAGACCATGTCAACCTTGATTATAAATTTCTTTCTCTATGCCCTCCTTTAATCTGTAAGTGATCTCATTTTAGACCTAATTCAGCATTTTCAAACTGTCCCATCACAAACAATATTCCATGCCCCTGACACTGTACCTGTGTTACCTGGATGCCACCTGTACTGCCCTCATTCTGACAGACTCTAGCTGGATTTGTCTAGACATACCCGATGTTACATATTACAACAGTTTTTCCAAACTGTAGCCTAGAGGCTATAAGCTTTAAAAGCAACATTCTGTAATTATTTTATTTGAACACTAAGGCAAAAAGAGTGAGTTGCAAAACTGCTAACAATGCTGGGTTAAAATATTCTGCTAAGCAATGAGGTTATGAAAAGTTATATTTCTTCAGGGGGAAAATAAAATGTGAATTTGACAAATAGCCTAAGATAGCATCAGCCAGAAAAATAAAGAAACCAGAAAAGCCTGAAGTTTTTCTAGATTTTGGAAACAAACATATTTTGAGTATTTGTTTCAAAACACTGTTTTCAATTAAAACTTAAATTCAATTAGAAATTGACCCATTTTTATTAAAGGCAGTAGAAAAGGACTGAGGAAATTGAAACTAAGCAAATTGCTTCATTTTACCTTGCCGAAAAAATTCATTATTTGTACAACCAGAAGTTTGTGGGATCAAAAGTGCTGACACTACTTAAAAGAAACATCTGTAGAATTCTCGTCCCTCAGAAAAGACAGAAAGTATGAGAAAACTCATGGGACTGCCTGTTCTGTTGGCAAAACTTGTCTGGACATCCCCTGTGAACAGCTTTGAGTAGTGTGGATGAGCCTAAATGTGCTAACACAGCAAGTAGTACAAAGACAGAATGCCTACAAAAACTAGTGTTAATACTGGCAACTTCTATCCAAAACATTTTTCCAAATCTTTTGAACAGTTCCCAGGTGGCTGAGCATCTATGCAACATGAAGCTGAAGAGCTATTCCAGCTGCTGGCAGCAGCAACTCCTGGTCGCCAGACCCTGTCCTGCTTCCCCTGATATTAATTTCCAAATTGCCATGGTCTTCAATGAAAGCAGAATGCAATTATCTAAATATCCTGCTTAAGCCTCTGCTTCAGGTAGCAGTTTGCAAACAGCCTTCAGCTTTCACTACAGAAAGCCACACTCGCAGTAAATCAATAACCTTTCTAGGGATCCATAAAAGCAGGCTAGACATTGTTGGAAGGACAGGAGCATATTGGCAGCTAGAACTATTTCTCTTCCTCAAATACAGCCTTGATTAAATTTTCCAAGGTACGGAATACCACACGAGAAATTGGCTGAAGATTCGTAGCTAAAAGACAAAAAAGCTGCCCTTTTGACAAAATGGAAAGATCACATTCTCACGATTTCACAGATATGGGAAACACATTTTGTGTTCTTGTCTCAATTGTTTCTTGCAATGGAAGACAAGTTTACACAGAACAGTCCCTCTCATCTGACCACAAAAATCTATTTTGTCTCCCCCAGAAGGGAAGAAAGTCTCATTTGGAAGTTTGTGATTCTTGATTAAAAGGCAACTTATTGGCTATTCAAAGTCTGACAAGTTATTCTTCCTGCTAGAAATGACCAGTCTGGATTCATGCATATTCATAAGAAAACAACTATTGTAGAGCAATTGCCACCTAAAAAAAGGAAATAAAACCCCAGTTCATTAAATATTTGGACACAATCTTAAACTTTTACATAATGGGCTATTAATTTCAGGGGATCTTCACATTATGGTTTCTTTTCTTCCTTAAATGATAGAACAGTGGTTCAAAGTACTGGATACAGACTCGACAAATAGGACTGGTCCCAAACCCTGCCAGAGGCTTTTTGGACAAATTACTACATCTCTTTTGGATAACATGCTTCTTTTTTCCTTCACAGGTGGCATATAAACCTTCAGGGCAGCGAAGCTTTACGTGTTCATACATCGTACATTGCTGAGGGTTGGTCTCTTCTCCCAAGTAACAAGCAATAGGACAAGAGAAAATGGCCTCAAGTTGCACCAGAGGAGGTTTAGATGAGACGTTTGGGAAAATTTCTTCACTGAAAGGGTTGTCAAGCACTGGAAGAGTCTGCCCAGGGAAGCAGTTTAATCACTATCCCTGAGTATATTTAAAAGCTGTGTAGACACGACATTTAAGGACATGGTTTAGTGATGGACTGACAGTGCTGGTTGATGGTTGGACTCAATGACCTAAAAGGTCTTTCCCAACCTAAATGATTCCATGATTCTATCTATTGCAATTGGCCCTGATAAAAGTATACAGAGCACCCACAAGGTATGATATATGTATTAAATAATTTCTGTGCCAAGTAGTTCTCACAAACAGCTGTTACAACATGCCATCTGCATTTCCCAGTGTGGCTGCAGAAGATAAGCTTGATATCAATGATACCAGTCACTATCAAGCAAGAACAGTAGCTGACATGTTAATATCCATCATTGGATGCAATACAAATTAACAAAACACTTTCCTTGTTTGTCTGTAATCACAAAACTAGCTAAATACTATAAATATTTGGAAGTAACAGTGCTTTCAACATATTTTAACACTGAGAAAGTATGTTCTCCACTGTTAAATATCTTTTCTTGCCTTTTGCTGCAACATCAGTTGCTGGCTTTAGAACAACAGGCTTTTTCCCTTTTGGTGATAATTAAGAACAAACTCAGACCATTTGTCAGTTGTCACACCAACCGAGACAATCGAAATACCAAATATTTGCACACCCAATCACAGCTTTGTTCCTGTAGCCAAGGCACTCTGTAAAACCCAAACATGTTTTCCTTTTGTCTAGAATTTGTTCTGGGCCCACATCCCTAAACCACTAATAAATTATTGCTTTACACTGTTGCGCCAGTGTTCCCCTCGTGCCACAACAGGCAACAAAAGCAGAAATAAGCGCATTTGTCAAAATAGCAGTAACCACTTCCACATTCTTTGGAGCAACTAACTTATCAAAGGAGAACAGATGCTGCTGTATTTCTGTCCCAACACCAACATTCTCTGTGCACCTTCAACTCATGCTCAGGGCTGCACAGCATGTCTACACTACCATATATTGCACATCATCTTCCCATCCATTGCTTTTTGCCAAAAGTCACATTAATGAACCCCACAAATCACTGAAAATGACCTGAATAACAGGAGATGGTGGACTGGCTTCAGATTTTGATTGTCTTAAACGACTTCTTTAGCTGGTCATTTATGCAAGAGAAAACAGCCTTCAGACAAAGGCTTTTACACTAATGGTACTGGCTTCTGAAAAGGAGACAGCCCCCAGAACAAAAGCCTGTGTGTGTTTTTACTTACAGCTAAAAAGTACATTGGTGAACATGGTTTTCCAGGTGCACAGTCCCACGTCTGCTTCTGTTGGACCACATGTGGCTTCTCAAGACGATTCACATGGAATTCTTATTATTTTTCTGTCTTTTCTGTGTTGCTTTACCAAGGTCTTATTAGCAAGTCATGTGGAAAGTACAGGCATTAAGAAAACTCCAGAACCTAGCACACAACACTATGAATCCAGCGTTCTGATCTGTTTAAAACAGAGTTGAGCACTACTGGTTTTATAAAAGTAATTATTTTAAAAGCTTTCAGAGCATACACAAGGTTCTTCTGTGCACCATTTTATTAAGTTTCCATCTTAGTAACCAGGTTTTCCAGTCTTTCAACTCTGCCAAAGCTCCCCTTCTCCATCCAGGATGAAAGGGTAGCTTGTCTTCTTGAAGGCAAGAGCAACAAAAGAACCTATCCTTTTTGGTTTGTAGGCACATGGTTGGGATTCTGTTCTACTCCATTGTGGGAATAAAGAAATCATAGTGCAATGTGAATGTCTGGGGCTGGGAGGAACACTTTACAATAGGAGATGGTTGCACTACATGGTGACACAAGTTCAAAAACTCAACATGTTTCTAGTGTAGAAAAAAGAATGTCACTTCAAAAACTTGGAAATGTTCCCAACTGTTAAGATCTTATTTACTGTTTGCACAAGTCAGCTTCTGGTATAAGATATCAGCACTGTCTGTATTTGCAATACAGTAAGAATTAAAGGACAGCAATGCATCTTTGTTCCTATTCTTTAACCAGATCTAAAGAAAAATGGGCATTTCATACCTTTCGTGTCTTAGTTTTTTCTCCTTGAAAATATCATACTGATTTTCTCAGAGGCTGCTTTACGATTTCTTGGGGAACATGAGAGGGTGGTGTCTACCATGACCCAGACTGCTAAGACAAAAGCAAGGCTAATCTGATCACCAAATCCAACAAAGAAAATGATCCCACTTTCCCGTCCACACAGTGAAACACAAGACCAATAACTGTCAATTATTAAAATTGCTTTCCTACCTGAGACTCCTTTATGTAAAGCCTGATATGACTGTGAAATCAAGGCCACCAAGCCCTATCAAAGTCAACACAACACTTTTCCCATGTACATCTTTCCCCAGGACAATGTTCACTCCAGATCAACCTTGCTCCTCTCCTCACTTCCAGTGAGCTTTTTATCTTTTTTTAATCCCAATTTAAATCCAACATATGTTACAAAACTGTGTGATTAATGCATGGACAACCAGCAAACTGAAAGAACAAAGCAGCATCTCTAGGGTGTCAAAATGTGCAAATTCTATTGCAGTCTGAAAGGGTGAAAAATGAAAGGAAAATAATGATCCACACCTACAAGTATTTGCAAACTAAAGCGCCAAAATGTAGGTAATTATGATTAATAACAGTCTTAGGTAAGTAGAACTAGACTGCAGTCAATCCCTAGATAATTTAAGGTCAGTTGAAGGGGGGAACAGCAGACTGGGCACAAAATTTAGAATCCATTTTGCAAGGATTTGTAACCTCAAAGGAATACACGAAATAAAAAATTTGCTAACCTTGGGCCTACCCTAAACCCCTAGAGCCATAGCTATGGCTCAGTATTCAGAGGCACAGACGAAATCTTCTAATCCTGTACACCAAATTGCTCTGAGGACCTTATTCTTTCATCAGTCTGACCAGGTATTCCCTATGGACCATTGCAAATGCCACAATTTCCCTTAGTGCCACATCTACTATAAATCACACACAATTAGAAAGAAAATAAAAGCAGGGAGAAGTACTTGCACTTTTTTGTCAGGGTTCTGTATAAATAGTCTTACAAGAGAGAGAGAACAAGAACAATCTTTTCATCTTTGAAAGCAATGATGATCTGCTATACAAAATTCATCCATTAAACTCTGCTAGATTTCACTTCCTTTATTGAAAAAGTTCTGCAGAACTCAATAAATAAAAATAATCTTCCTACAAAAAATTATAAACTCTCTGATTGGTCAGTGTGTCTGGAAAAGATTCTCTACATCAATCAACATTCACCTACAGAAGTCTGCCATTGAGGTCACATGAACTTTTATAGGTAAATTCACCTGTGGTAGAGTTAGACTAACCCATGTTTCTTTGTAACTCTATTAAATTCGAAAGGAAGGTCTAAATATCTGCTGAATGGTTATCAATCTAAAGGATTTTCTACCGCTTTTAGAGGAACACTTCTCAGTTATAATATATGTTGTTAGACTTGTAGATATTTCTGACCATGCTGACCCCTTTGGAGATTAACAAGAAATCCCTCCCTTCTAGGCATGAAAAAGAAACATTCCATCTCATTCCTCTTGAAATGCTCACAGTTAGAAATGAATATGAGCTTAAATATCTGAAGCACAAAATGAAGTCCGAAGTCCTAGAAAGACCTTTGTGTCTCACTACACATGAAGGAGCAGGATTTCCTCCCACTCATCCTCACAAATATTTTTGACACCACTCATAACATCACACACATATAAAGACTGCTTAATTGAGCAGGTGATGCAAGCTATACACTTTTTTCTGTGGCACTAATAGTAATTGATTTTTTTCTGAACATTTCTGAAATTTCTTATCAAGCAACAGTAAGGAAAGGCAGTTTTATGTGAAGAAAGCACAATTTAAGGCCCAACCCTTTCTTCCTCTATCTGCAAATTCAATGTTTACCTTCAGTTTCTCAAAGAAGCATTTGATGCAGCAGGAGGGAAGTGCAGCTCCCCCCTCCTCCTACTGAAGTTGGTGATAAGAAACAGAAGAGTGCTAACACAATAAGCAGATACTAATCTAAGTGGATGCAAGCTTAAGATTTATTGACCTGAGAGCAAGAGGTCAATATTTATTCAGAGAACAATAAATCTTTATACTTCATTCTAACAGATGTTAATCTAATGTATTATTAATCCATCCCTTTAAAGCTAATTAGACTGTGTATCCTTGTGAGCCTTGTTGCCAATAGTCATTAGTATTGCATGGGTTGTTATTACTCTGCTTTGATAACTAAATCATATAATATCCAACAAAATTAAATATATGGGGACAGAAATATTTATTTTTCCTCTACCATGACTATATTACTGTATATTTCATTGGGTTCTTCCTTCATGCTGCTGTAGACCTTCCTTACATTCTTCTGCCAGGACCAGAACAGCTAAGGAATCA
Source organism: Ptilonorhynchus violaceus (assembly GCA_013397565.1). Lineage (NCBI taxonomy): Eukaryota > Metazoa > Chordata > Aves > Passeriformes > Ptilonorhynchidae > Ptilonorhynchus > Ptilonorhynchus violaceus. The sequence goes on from VZRJ01005256.1 coordinate 2,819,590, forward strand.
AAAGCTCCGTTTGAGCTTTTGACCATTTTTTAAGCTTTTTCATTTATCTTAAAAACCTGATACTCTCAAAGTCACATCCATCTACTATTCATGCACTGGGCAGGTAAGGAGTAGAGACACAAATCAGAAAGTAAGTTAACTGCTGTTTGGGAAAAGAAAAAGAAAAGGAAAAGGAGCCATACTCCTAAATATCTGTGAAAAATTCCTTCTCTTTTGGAGTTTTACAGCGCTTTCCATTCTCACATTTCAATGAAATTCATAGATAAGAGGAAATACTATTATCTCCACCTTAATCTCTGAAAGGAAGTGAGTCACACAGAAAGGAAGTAATGACCGAGATCTTAATCACAACTCTATGCCAAAGCTAGACATCACTCAGGTACATTAGCAAGCAGGACAGGGTGTTTCTAGTGCAAATTTGCAAATACTCGAATGCACACAAACTCATCGCCTTTGGGTCAAGGAGATTTCCGTCCTGGAGGAGCCACAGCCAACCTGCAGCAGCAGGATGCAATGCAGAGTGCCCCCCTCTCAGTGCAGGTACCAGCTCCTCCAGTGGTTAGCACTCCATGAACCGACAGTGCACACCGAGGGCTGCTGACTGGTGTGAGCTTCACTGTTGGTGAAAGCTTAGCAAGGGATCACAGAAAATCAAATCCTGGTCACTCCATCTTCTTTACACCACACACATCAGTAACACAGACTACAATTTCCCAAGTTCCAGCTCTGTATATTGACTCAGATTGATCTTTGACAGTATTTTTCCTTCAGGACCTGCACTGTTCACAGACTGTAGTTGCTTATTTTTGTAAGAGCCTCACATAAAAGGGGAGTAACAGATTGAGAGGAAGTGTTAGGTGCAGTGAACTGTACAACGTTTTACCCAGAGACACAGCCTCCAGCACTGAAGATAAAATGTGGAAAGTAGGATTCTATTCCCATCATTTTGGCAGTATAAAAGTTAGACATCTAGCCTATGCTAGCCATCTAGGCCTTTAATTAACAAAAAGAAAAGAGGCACCCCTAGAGAGTGATTCATCTCATCCTAGACTGAGACAAGCCCTAACATAGATGGGCTCAGTTTGGAAAACTTCCACTTCTCCATGGGCTTCAGTAGAAGACCCGTGCCTAAGTTCTAGATGGCTAAAGCAAGGTAAGATGAAGTCCACGCAGAAAATTTATGCTGACTCAAAGCTATCTAAAATCCATGTTTGTCTGCTGTTTCTAATCGCTGGACAGGCCCAAAAGCTGCGGTGGACACAGAACAGAGGGTGGATATGCAAAGTACAAGCAGAATCAAGGGGAACCAAGTGCTCCTCCATGACTAACACACTATGAAGTCTATGTCAAAGAAACAATAACACACCAAGGAACCCTGATAACCTGATCCGTGAAAAGGGAGAACACCACAGTGATTACCCCTCTGACTATCAGAAGAGGATATTTGCCCGTAGCATGAAACACACGAAGAGAAATAAATGAAAAACTCTCACAGGAATGCTAGGTGAGGGGTACAGTACTTTCTATGGGATGCAGAGGGAAGAAAATTCCGGGATTGTAAAAAACACGTTGTGTGCTGCTTAGGTGAAGAACCAAAGGTGTGGACAGAGAGAAGTCAGGAGACTGGGGGAAGCTGGGGAAAACCCACGCAGCACTACAGGCTGGGGGCAGAATGGCTGGAAAGTGGCTCGGTGGAAAAGGATCTGGGGGTGCTGGTCAACAGCAGCTGAACACGAGCCAGCTGTGCCCAAGTGGCCAAGAAGGCCAAGGGCATCTTGATCTGTGTCAAGAAGTGTGGCCAGCAGGACCGAAGCAAGGTTTGTCCCCCTGTACTCAGCACTGGTGAGGCCACACATCAAGTCCTGTGTCCAGTTTTGGATCCCTCACTACAAGAAAGACATTGAGGTGCTGGAGAGAGTCCAGAGAAGGGCAACAGATCTGGGGAAGGGTCTGGAGGGTAAGTCCTTTGAGGAGCAGCTGAGAGACTGGAGTTTAGGCTGGAGAAAAGGAGGCTCAGAGAGCACCTTATTACTGTCCACAGCTCCCTGAAAGGAGGTTGTAGCCAGATGGGGAGGGCGGCCTCTTCTCCCAGGCAACCACTGACAACACAAGAGGAAATGGCCTCAAGCTCCACCTGGAGAGGTTCAGGTTGGACTTCAGGAGGAATTAGTTCATAGAAAGGGTTGTTAAACATGCGAATGGGCTGCCCAGGGAGGCGGAGGAGTCACCGTCCCTAGAGGTGTTCAAGAAACAAGTGGATGTGACAGTTCCATGGTCTACTTGACATTGTGATGTCAGTGCAAGGTTGGACTCGATCTCAGAGGTGTTTTCCAACCTAATTGATTTCGTGCATAAAAACAGAGTGAAAAATAAGATAAACAGGGCAGCCAGATACAAACAGAGAGATGGTCAGTACATTCACCTAGCTGAACCCTGCACTTCATCACTGCAGACCAACCTTTATTGTTATTCAATCCTATTTCTTTCTTCCGTGTGGGTGTGTGAACACTAACAGACTTCAAGATGGACAAGCCAGCTAGCAAGACTGGAGGTCTGAATACCTGCAACCAAGGTGTCAGCAACTGGACAGACTCAATTTCTAAGACCAGCTACTAGAGAGAACGGAATGTGCATACATTTCAAGACTTCAATCCTTACCAGCCGAAGAGAATATATTTGTTTGTAGTGTCCATGTCTGTATGACATTATTTTAGATGTGTTCATGGGGATGCCACCAAAGACACTGCTCTCTGTGCTGATCTGTGCAGCCAGCTGTGTATATCATGCATTTTTTGTGTGTGCATGCACACGTGTACACACATGCACCTCTTGGAACCTGTGTACTCCCTGGATTTCAGGACAGGGAACCACAGTGGTCTCACACCTGTTGGGCTGGAAAAGGAGGAATGTTGCTAGGTCTCAAGGCAAACCACCTTCTGATGTTGTACTGAATTGCCGCTGCTCTTAAATTTTTTCTGTGGTTGGTAATCCAACCCAAACCATTCTATGATTCTGTGATTTTCACTGAATGATATGGACATGTGTTTTGAATAATTTTCTATGTATAAGAAACCATTTGCATTTGATCCCAGGAGCATCCCACTGGTCCCACAAACGCACACTGATCATTAGAAAACTCTGGGGTGGAGCTTCACCTGGCATGAAGTTGAAATGGAACTTCAGACTAGGATTAAATCCACATATGTTTTTATCTCATTATTCTATCATATGTTAAGTTCTCTAAGATCAAAAACTTAAAATGCACAGAATGAGGCAATGTGAGGTTTGCATTTCTGATGCTGTTTGAGGAAGAGCCATCTTTAACCAAGAACAGTTGTGAGAATACATGCTAACACCATCCTAAGGGTGTGCCTCAGCTCTCTTGACGCTATTTCCTTTCTGTGTTCAGAGCCAGATTTTACAAATTTGGCACATACAAATTCCTTGGGTGCGCTGCTGCCAAGCTGGCCACGTGTACATGCAAAGATCAGTTTTTCCTGTAAGCAGAGATGATTTGCATGCATTTTTTACATGCATGCAGGTGTACACATGCAGCTGTGTAGGACCAATTTAGAATGAAAGTCAGGGTTGCAGCGGACACCTCCAAAAAACACAAACACAAAAAAACAAGCCAAAGGAAAAACTCCATCTTGTACATGGCAAAACCTCCAGCTCTCCAACATGCTACAGAGCAAATGACTCTCCACATCTAGCACGTCTACAGGCTACTGCCCTCCTACAAGCTTCAAACTGTTCTTTTACTTCCCTCAGATGATTCTCATTATAACTGGGATGAGTGCTGAGTTAAAAAGTCAGTGTATGAATCATATCATCAACTCAGTAGTCTGGAATTTTGCTTTTCCATGCATTTCCTCATTGCTACATGGATCACCAGTGTAAAACATGTTGTAGCTGCATCAAATTTCCTTTTAACCCTAAAATTGCCTGTTAGCAGATACTTATTTACTGTTATCCAGCTTCCTTGCCACTGATGATTTGTGCCGTCACTGCCTGCCTCACAGAAGTCACAAAGAGTAAGAAATATTTACACTGAGGTTAAATCCAAGGGGGATCTCTTTATCCAGCTTCTGGGATAAGGCCTCAGCATTTAGTGCTCAGAAAAAAAAAAAAAGACAACCCAGATGCTCAGTTTAAGCCTAATTTAAGCCACGACACTGCTCCATGCACCATCAGATCTCATCCATCTTTCCATACACAGAGGTGGCTCCACAGCAGTGCATCTTTTGCCATAGCCATCACCCATGGCACCTCCTCCCACACTGGAGCAGCATGAGGGTTGTTTTCGCTGGCTTTTAACCTTGCCAGAGGAAGGATGCATGCACGTGAGTGGCTCTGAGCACTAGTCACAAGACAGGCTTCTGCTTCCTTATAGATCTATACAGAGGACAAGAAAAAAGGTTCTCAGCTATTAACATTTACAACTCATGTGACACTCTCCTTCTTTTAACTGTTTATTTAAACCACGCTGTTGGCCTATAGTAGCTATAGTGCAGCCCAGTGTGTTGTACAACATCTTACAGTCCTGTGTGTTGTACATTCCCCTTCTACTATCTAAACACTGCACCATTGATATATTCTACCTACAATCTCTCCGCACAGAACTGTACTAGATTTCCCCTTGTCCCTAATCTGTCCAGGTCCATCTATCAGCCCCTGATCCTGAATATTACACCTTGGCTTTTTTATTAAAAAGAATATTTTTGACTGATTCTCTTCAGTGGAATGCATTTTTCCAGTTACAGAATCCAAAATACATCTTGCAATCTTTCCCTTTGAAGCCAGTAGTATTCTCAAGGTACAGGATTAGAGCAGGTTTTGTAATTTCAGGATGGGCAGTACAGAAATGTTTTCTCCTTGGTTTGCTTTTAATCTTATAAAAAACCGTAATCATGTTTTCAGAGTACTGCTCCCCCTTTTTCATTACTACCTTGTACTAACCAATGGTAATCGATCTGTACATTCAGAGACTTCAGTTTAAGTCCATAGCAATTATTTTTAAAACTGGTATGTTTGAATTCCTGTATTGCGGAAAAGACATTAACCCCAGCTTGAAGTTATGGAATATTTGATGAATGTTTCATGACCGGACAGACAGAAGCACTTCCTGTGCATCTATCAAAAAACCCTGATTTTAAAAATCACAGTTCCAACAGGATATATGAATTTAGCAGCACCTCTACCTTAATCTTTAAGAGGATTCTACTAAACAGATGAATCATTCATGGACAGTGAGAAAAGTTAAAAAGCTTGGCAGGAAAAACTGTCAGTCTTGTGCTTTCATTTCCCACTGTCAGCTGTGACTTTGGGAAGAAGACGAGAGAACACAACTTGGGCTGCTTTCGATCACCATCTAGTGCATGAATTAAAGAACTGCGCAGGTTTAAGGAGTGGCTTACGGATTTAAAGTTAAGCAGCAGTAGGATTAACAGTTCTTTTCATCGTTTCTAGAAGACCTCAAATAGGCTTAGTGAACTTGAAGAAAGCAGGAATTTCCACATGCCCCTAGCTGCCTAATGAAAGTCAGATGTTTCATGAAGACGCTGCATTCTAGTAGTCTGTGACTATGATGGTCTAGGGATATAAAGAAAGCAAGACCTGCATAGTGATGTAGTATCTTTTTCAGTCCAAGCTACTTGTGACAAAGAGCAACATGGTTTCAATGAGGAGTCCTTTCATCAAGTCTCTGTGACTCTTCCACGTGTCTAAATGCTACATTCATTCCATTGTTTTTTGATTTTTTGGTCAAGATATTCAGAAATACTATTTGCAAAATTCTTCACTTACAAAAATTGTGTGTGTTGTTGTAACTAAAGCCCAAATTCTGACTGTGCTTCAACATTTATCCATGCAATGGGGACTTCAAGGCCAGTAAATCAGTAAGAGAACTGGACAGAGGAAGACCATCAGTACCATGGGGGATGAAAGTCCCTGGGAGCTTTAGGTTTTGATCATTGCAGATGACTCAGGACAACTTGGACTACGCTTTTCAACAGCACTGGCCAATCAAGGCCAAATCTTGGATAACAAACATTTCAGAAAGCATGCTGTGACTCCACACAAAGAAATTCAACATCTTCACCCTGAGGAACTTACTTAAAAAGATCAAAACAAAACAGAAAACATGTCTTTACCTTCAGTATTAAACACTAACACTCTGAATTTTCATCAAAGATTAGCAGGAGTTTCAGGAGACACTTGGAAGAAGCCCTTGCTGGTAGACAGCAGAACAGCCTTCTTTTCAAGGGAAAATGCTTCTTTCCCTCCATTTCCTTACGAGGCCAGGTGAAGGAGCAAAGATATTTATGACTTACCAGCAGCCTGTAGTCACTGTTATACAATATCCACCCCCACTAATAACCTCATACAGCAGCTAGCCAGAAAGAATGTCTTTAGGTATCCTTTCACATCTGAAATTCAGACCGTCAGCTGAATTGTCACTCAGGGAAAAAAAAAACAACACTCAACTACTGTTAAAAATTTATACTAACTCCTCAAATATTACTGTGTTCAGACCCCATACAGGACACCCAAATGCCTAGGAAGAACTGTAAAATCCTTACCAGTTTCATATTTTATTAGACACTGATTTCTCAATGATAATTATCAAATATATCTCATTCAAGATAACTTTCTAGTCTAAATCTTAAAAATCAATACATAATTTTATACAAAGGATTGAAGGGGAAAAAGGAAAGGAAAGGAGAAAGAAAGAAAGAAAGAAAGAAAAAAGAAAAAAAGAAAAAAAGAAAAAAAGAAAAAAAGAAAAAAAGAAAAAAAGCTAGTGCTGCCTGAAAAGTAGGACATAACTCACGCTTACTATAGTTTACTTTTTAACAGCTTGTGCCTTCAAAAAAGAGCTGGAAGTATTGGTGAGGAAATTATGTTTATTTAAGAACTGGAAGAAATTTCCTGCCCCCCTCAAACACAAGGGGTTTTTTTCCCTGACTGCACCAAATAGACATTGACAGCCTGAGCACTAATTAGCAGTTCCCACACATTACTGTTGTTCTGGTGCCCCCCGATGGTCACCTGACTCTACTACTACCTGCGGCTTAAAATCCCCTTGGAAAAGCTGTGCTCGGATGTGACCCCTAAGAGCATGTGAAGCTCTTCAGCCGGCTGAAGCCGAGCCCTGAGCCCTGACACAGCTACCGACACCGCAGAGTTACCATCCCTGGCATTCAGAGAGGGGTATTCCAGGCAGGTCCTCCAGCCAGGTGCTAACCACATCCCTAAACATTTCCAGCAGAGCACTTCGGCAGCAAGTCCTCCAGGTCAACGCAACTGCCTCACAGCTACCTTTGATTGTGAAAATTAACCTGATTCACATGCACAAATGCTACACAGAATAGTCTGGGTTACCTTTCAAGGTCCTCTAGTCCAACACCCCTGCAATGAGCAGGGACATTTTCAACTACATCAGGCTGCTCAGAGCCCCATCCTGCCTGACCCTGAATGTTTCCAGGGATGGGACATTTGTAGAAATCTACATTATGTTAATCGAACTGAGGCATCACTCAAGCAGCTAAGACACATGGATACCCAGCACCGGCTGTCTTACCTTTCTTCCCCAGTCACCACATCCCATTACCACATACACTGACCTAGCATATCCACAGTCTCCAATTCAGTTTTGCACATCCTGTCCCAACTCACCGGAGGGGTGGTGCAAATCCAGTATGATACATCTTCATTTCCAACCATATTGTGGCACAGAGAAATTACTCACTGGTCTATAAATCAGCACTTCCCCCTGTGAACTGATCACAACCTGAATATACTCACTGCAGCCTAAGGAAAAGGATGGTCACAATCACAAGGACTGTTTTAAAAGACTTAGTTTCCAAAAAACTTCAGGCGGAAAAGATAAATGAAAGCTTAAAGCTCTTTAAGAAGAGATTAGATGGCCAAAAGCTGCAATCCTTCAATCAAGAAAGAAGACAGCTTTATCTAAAAGCCCATCCCAGTTTATTGGCAAAGGGAAGACAGCAAAGCAATATTTAACAAGTTGAAAGAGGGAAGCAGATCAGATAGCAATCAATACAAATGTGACATGAGCAAAATTTATCAGAGGGAAAAGAAAACCTTGATTGGCAGGACTAAGGAAAGAAGAAACACTTTAGTATGTACATTAGGGAAGACTGAAGCCCTACCCATGGTTAAATCCTTAAAAATGCAGGCAAGGCAGAAGTGTTCAATAAGCTTTCATTTTCTGCTGGGATGGATTGCTACCACAAATCTGATGAGCTTTCCAAGACATCAGCAGCTATCAGGATGTTAAAGATCTACTGAAGGCAAATTTTTAGGTCTGTAGGTCCAGATGCTTATACCTAAGATTAAAAATGGCTCACTGAAGCTGTGGATAATTTTTTAGGAGACTGTGGAAATTTCAGAAAACAAGCACTAGTATGGAGATAGATCTAGTGAAATAAGATTGCTTAAGTCAATATGAACCTAAAGCTAAAAAAGAAAAACTCATGCTGGATTTAATTTATAACGAGTTAAAGGGTAAGAATACATAGAGTTTCTAAAATTGATAGAAACATATTCAAAATGAAGTCTTTTGTGTTTAGTTATATTTATATCTTTGCCAAGCACAATTTTTTTGGGTCAGCCCACCTTCATTATTTTGCTGATATTCCAAGTTTTCTTGATGATTTATTTGCACTTAGAGCATTAATAGGAAAGCCTTACACAAGCCATTTAAATGAAAAATAGCAGGAACAATTCACACAGGAACAGCACAAAAAAAATCAGGACCACACAATAGCAATACAGTAGAAGCAAGCAAGATTTTAATAACTAGCATATCTCCACAAGTAGGAAAAACAGGGCGTCAATCAAACATTGCTGCTAGTGAGGCTCCACAGAGAGCAGGATTAACCTTGATGCTGATCCTCACTGTTGGTTTTCTGAAAGTCAATAAATGACAGCTGATACCATTTGCAAGTGAGAGACTCATAAAGGGAGAAAAACAAGCCATTGGACAGATCTGAACTGCTCACTCAGTCAACAGGTAAGTTGTGCATGCAGGGAAAAAACCAGACAGCTCAAAATGGATGACTATCCTAAAGACAGTGACTCTGAAAAGACTCTAGCAGTCAACAACAAAACAAAATTAATGTGAGCTTCCAGGTCACATATCAGAAGCCAAAAATCCTTCCTGGCAAGCAACTTATTTCTTGGCAATTGTTTTCACTCTACACCTGAGCCAAAATCAGCTTTAAAAAGTTCTGTCAATAGGCAGACTACAAAGTTTTGTAATTAGGTCATCTATGTGAATGCTTTAAAACAGTCAATACTGCTCTTAAACAAAGATTCCCAGATCACTGGTTTATCTGGGATGTCAGTCTATTTTCCATAGGCCAATGGGAAAAAAACCCCAAACCACCCAAGATGTCTAGACAATTTATTTTGTTCTCAAATTAGTAATTTATACACGCAAGAAAACTTTCCATTTCAGCATTCATCACCACAATATATATATTTTACAAAGCCTCCCAAAGAAATACAATAGAAGAAAAAAGTTAATATGACCCATGATTTTATAAACAAGTGCATAGGCATTAAAAAGACAATTTTATCTCCACATACAGTAGTGGAAACACAGGTGCTGGCAAACACAGGTGCTGCCAAGCAATACATAGTTGAGATGTTGTTTTTGGGTTTTTTTTACAATGACGAAAAATGGGAAGGATGATGATGACAGCCACAGAAATAACTCAATGGCTAATGAAGACTTAAAAGATATGAATCTATTTAGTTTATAAATAGAAAAATTAGATGTGACTTGATGATTGCTTGTGAGCATGCAAAAAGGGAAAAATATATTAGAGAAGGCTATTTTAGTGTGGAAAAGCATTTTTTTACCACCATTTTGTACAGGAAGGCAAATTAGCCATTGAAAGGAGGTGCCAAGGAAAGTGGTGGTTTTATCATTCCTTGATGTTTTCCAGTCAAGAATAGCTGCCTTTCTAGAAGATGTGTTTATACAAAAGTCACTGGGCTACCCAGAGAAGAGTCTCCAAAATACAGAGCTGGCCAAGTAAACAATGACAGTATGCTAACAACCACTAAACAATTCTTTCATCAAATATTTGTAAATCATTTTTAGAGATGCTGCCCAATTGCCCACATCCTTTGCAACTCCACCTGACATGGCAGTACCCTGCTTATGCCTGACATAACAAATACAATGAAATATTTCCCCAGATAGGCTAACTCAGTGCTGAAATTGTCACCCATGTTTCAGACTACTGTGGAAGTTTACCTCTCCTGTGAGGCTTACTCTGTCCAGCAGCTGCTCTTTTCTGGCTGATAAGGCAGTAAAAAGTATCTTATTTTGAATCAAATACATAGTAACTCATGCTGTAGCAGTCCATTAATTAAGAGTGAAATTCAAAGAGTTAATTTTCCTTCTGTCCAACACCCTATAAAATGACCCAAAAAAAGTCCCTGTGCTATTTATCTCGCTATCACTATTATCGCCCTACGGTCAATTCATTGCTGTTATTTATTAAATGTGTCAAACGCAACAGAATGCTAGAAGACACTTGTTTCATTCAGAAACCACAGCAGGTACCAGCTGGTAGGGCACAATGGTCATAATGCCACCAGAAAGATGTGTAAACAGAGAGAACTATATTGTGCAGTGTAGAAATGGCTCATTTAGAGAGCCACTACTAATTGGCCACACGACTACTCATTATTCATTCATGAGGTTGTAATTTAATCCACCTGCAATTTTCAGTATTCGAGTACCTTTATAAGATATCTAAAGCACTCAGAAGAGGTCCTGTTACCACACCCTTGCAGAGGGAGGCAGCACTTATAAAGGTGCCAAGAAATGGTGGCTTCCCTTTCACACTGCAGTTTAACTATGTGCAAAAGCAAGAAAAATCATGCATTAACAGTTACACAACAACTTTTGTTTGGCCACGCTCTTTGCTGTCACTCCCAGTGAGATTCATCCTATGCAAAGCAGCAATGGGAGAGGCAGATATTCCTGTTATCCTACACGTACCCTTCAGCACTGAAATACCAATTATTAGTGAGGTTAATGAATACATATAACCATCATAAAGGAATATATATATAAACATCATGTATCAAGCCAGTGGCTCTGCTGGGCAGTCCCCTTATCAGTCCCTAGTGCACCCTAAAATGTTCACTGCAAATGCTCACCTAAAAATCTCTCAGTCATCAACCCCATTCAGTTCAAACTTCCACTGTAAAACAGATCCTCTAAACTCCATACCGGAATGCTGATGGGGACAGGGAGCCACACCTTGGGCAGCTGCAGGAAGGCAGCTCTAGGAGCAGCTTACAGGCACCAAGTGAAACAATGTGGTGAAGCCATGATGGTCTCCGAGGAGCACCATTAAACACCAGGAGATGGGACTGACCTGGGCTGCATAGCTGCTTCACTGCTCCAGCCCTGAGGGCTCCAGGTCAGACAGCATGGCCTGCACCAGCCTAGGTCTGCCACAGTCCCACAATGCAGCCCTGGCGCATGAGCCCCACAATACTCACTCAAAAAAGGTCCAAGGGTCTCAGTTTGGCCAGGCTTCCTACAGTTTCATTCTAAGTCTTTTTCTCTGTCAGGACACTGCAAAAGTCAACCTTCCTTCTACCACATTCACATAAGAAAAGAATTTATCCCCTGTGCAAACCACAGAGCAGCGAGCCCACAAAACCTTTCTGTGATTGCTGTTTTTCTGAGACAAAATTATTCATCCTCCCCATACTCACACAATACCACCTGTGCAGCTCCAGGGTTGCAAATTATTGCTTTCCCATCACCAGGAGACCAGTTAGGATCCTTCAGAGAGCCCCTCAGGCTTCTCATATGAAAGGAGTAAATTCAGAGCTGGCAGACAGATAGACCAGCTTCACAGACCCAGAGAACATGTTCAGTGCCCCTGTGGGACCACTCTGCAGACACCCAGGACAGAGAGGAGATAGCCATGAGTCAAGTGTACTGGAGATACTCTGAAATGTTAATGTCTCTGAATGACTATTTTTCTCATTTGCAGAAAATTAGGAGGTGGAAGGGGCAGAGAAGGGAGTTTATTGTTCCCCTGAATGTCAGATAAAATATTTTAGCATATTTTAAAACATGATTACAATTTTTTATTTTAAAAAAAAAAAGATAGTATTTTTATTCACGTAAAAACTTAGCACAGAATAAAGCTTCTAGGGATCTCAAGACTCCAGTACTTAGACATTCCCAGAATGCTTCAATTATTGAGTTCCCCTGTGATATATACTGGGTTTCATTTTGATCCACAGGCTATTAAGCATGATCTATGATACTTTCAGAAAAGCACTAGTTTGGAGTTCAACCTGTAACTCGAACTTTTTTTGTTCTATCACTGGTTATTAATGTGCACATGGCACCGGGAGAGCAGAATGAAGGGGTGCACAGACAGGCAGGAGCACAGTGCTGCTTTGTGAGAACACAGTCCATAGGGCCAGACAGAACTAACTGTGTTGAGTGTCTTCAAACTCTGCTTTCCTACTAAAAGCAGTTCTCTTCACAGGCAGGCATAAAAGGCCATTCAAAATATAAGTCAATATGTTCTAATTCCAAAATGAAGCAAAGGAAGCGTAATTAGTCCTATTTAGGCAGAGAAAATACATGCTGTTTGGGCAAACAAGTACTATGTAGTCAGGAATCTGAACGTGCTTTTTCACTGTGAGCGTGACCAAACACTTGCCCAGGAAGGTTATGGAGTGTCTCATCCTTGGAGATAATCAAAAGCCACCTGGATATGGTCCTAGACAACCAACTCTAGGTGTCACTACTCGAGCAGGGAGCTCAGATAAGACATCCTCCAGGGGTCCCTTACAACCTCAACTGTACTATGATGCTGTTAACAAGTTTTTTTAAGAATGGAATTACTACATTTTATTCCATCCTCTCCCTTTTCAATAACAATTGTCTTTTATATGATCCCAATATGTAAATACATACTCATATACATATGTATGCATAGGAACACACATGCATTTGCTTTGAAACACAGCATATGGACAACTCTAAAGGGTTTGACAGTGTTGCAATACAAAATATGATTTTTTTCATTCCTATAGCAGTAATGAACAAAAATGAAATACTGTTCTGTGGGGCAACATGACTCCAAGTAAGAAGTGCTAATTTTTGTTATGCTATTGGGAAATGATGAAAAGTACAAATAAGGATGATATTGAAGTGCTCTTAATGGAAACAAACAAACAAAAAGAGAGATGATAAACTCTTACCTTCATTAGAAATTCCCTTTGGTTTCCTATACTCAGAAAATAGTTTAATATTTGCTTTTTTAAAATGTCATAGTTGACATAGTTTTCAGATTAGCTTTTTCAATTCTGCACAAACACAGAGAGAACAATTTTCTGAGGTATGTCACTAACTGCCTGCTTAATTTATATGACTTGCACCACTTTCATTTAGTCCCCCCCCAAAATTCACCTTTCTTGAAAAGAAATGGGGCTGGTTTACTGGTTTACCCTCTTGGTCTTTCTTCAGTCTGAGAGGCACTTAACAATGGATGCAAAGCATCCACTGCTCTGGGTAACAGGCTGTATCTATTTGAAAGCCTTACAAATTAAATAGTACTGTCTTTGTTCACACAGAAATAGCAAGGAGCACTTACGCAGTGCTTAAGCACCCTTTAGCCAATTGAATCTGTGGCAATAAAGCAGAGAATGCAGTCCCATTGAATCCCCACAGCCTCTGTTGATCTTTCAGTTATAAAATAAGACCTTTTAGAATCTTCCCATATATAAACAGAAAGATTTATTACATGTGAAGCTTTTAACAATGCAAAGATTTGAAATCAGGTTATTCTCTATATCTGAACTGAAAGCTAGAATGACCCTCAGGGCTAGTGAGGCAGCATGGAAGAATTTTAAGGTATTGGACAAGTGGAACCCATGCTTCCCCTGTAAGAAAGGAGTACACCTACACAAAACATACACTACTGTCATAGGTGACTTGCTTTGGTCCTGAAAGAATAGTCATGTTAACTAACTAGTCCTTGTGAGACCATTTTTAACCTGAATTAAGTACCATATTTAACCCATGGCCATATGGCTCCTAGTACCTGAGCCAGCTGAGGTATCATCACAGAGCATTACGTATCGTGATGAAAACACATCTTTCAGTCATCTCCCTGGAAGGTTTGGTCCTTTACTTTGAATCTGTGGGTCTCTCATGATTTTATTTCCTCACAATATTTCTCTCCACTTTGTCTATCGTCCCCAGCTTCATTTCATGCCATTATGTGTACTACCACATGGAAAAATGATTGGACCCTCCATTATCCTTAAAAGGATTTCAAGCAAGAAACGACTAGTGTGAAACCTACTTCATCTCTGGAGATCTGAGCAATCTTGCTCTGCAGGTGGCTTGGGGAAGACGAAATCCTTGTTCAGCTTGAACGCAACATATGGAGCTGCAGCAGACTCCCTCCCTCCAGCTTTGATCATTTCTGTAGGCTGAGCACCAGGGATCAATAGATCTCAGTCCCCAGTGTGCCTTGAACATCCACAGCTCAGTGCTAAGTCTGACAAAAGTTGCCCTGCACTCTCATCTAGTAAACCATTCAGCATCAAAATCATTGGGGTTTCTTTTTTTCCCCCAAGAACCGAGATACAGTTTTAGCAGCTGTGCAACAGTACTCTTAAAACGGAGATGTTTTGCTGCCAGATGTGTTACTGCTGCTGGATGAGATGCAAATATTATCAGTTCAAGATATCCCCTGATATTACAAGTTGGGGAAGGGACTGAAGGGGTAGAATAGAAACAGTAATCTGTCCAAAGGACAGAGCTTAGATGGTTAAAATTAAGTGGAAGGTTATTTAGTGATGTTGATTGTTGCCTATTTGCCTGAATTGAAACAGTACCACTGACCTAACATATGTAAAGATTTCTGCATGAATAGGACTGCCTTTAACTGGAGCCCAACTGGTGCTATACACCCCTGAAAAGTCAGTCTGGATAATGGGCAAAGTAGAAAATTTAGAACAGAAATATCTACAACTGCCATGTCATGAATTACTACACCATCACTTGGGACTATTGTAGAAAGCATGAGCTCGAAGCAGTTCACATCTTTGCCTCGTCTTATTACATGTACTGTAGGTTACAATACAGCCATACAAATGTACATCTATTCTAGCCCCATACACATACCTGATATGTCCGTCACCCCAAGAAGGAGCAAGTGTGAGATCAGGTCACTCTCACACACCCTTATATGTGGCTGAAAGTTATGCAGGTGTAAAACCTCACCAATGTAAAACATATACTGAAGTGTTCCTAACACCTGGGTCTAGTGCTGAGGTGAGATGGACACTGTCAAGGTAGTACAATGCATGAGTTCCTGCTTCTCCTGATGAAGACTTTAACAGTCAATTTGGCCCCTTAAGCTAACACTACTGCTTCAGTAATCACACAAGAATAAATATAACAGAGAACAAAGACATAAATTCCAGTTATGTGCAGATACAGTCAGAAACCAAAGTACTCTACTTTGAATTAACAAATTTTTTTTAAAAGAATGTCATTTTTGTTTTGTTTTGTATTTTTGTATTGTTATAATTCAATTCTATGGAGGATACATTTAAAACAAAGTAATGTTAAATACCTTGTTTAATTAACAGCTACAGTCACTTTTGTACTGATGAGTTATATAAAAGTGCAGAAAAAGATATATTAAAAGAGAAAGTGTGCAAATCCCTCATTAACAAGGTACTGAAACACTGCTATAATTTTTCTCTGCTATTATTTTATACTGTACTGTTCCTTCTCATTTATCAAAGCTTAGACCTTTCTTCTTAAGAACAGTCATTTATATGCAGCCAAACTACAAAAATTTTATTCATCAGCTGCTGTATATTATGTAGTATTAATTGCAAAATAAGAGATGTTGTTACTTTAAAAAATTAATGCTTGTTTTATTATTAAACTTCTGAGTATCACCTTCTGCTGAGGAATGATCACACTACAACATAAGTCCTGGTTATTTTTGTGTTACTCATTTTGTGGCTTCAGTGCTTGTTACGCCTCTCTGCCCTAAGGTCCTTGCCTGCAGCCCTGCCTCCACCGGGCCTCCTGATCTCACCTCTCCTGGAATGCTGAATTTCTGCCCCTCTTGAACACAATACTGAGAATTCAGCCAGGTCCACTGAATCAGGAGGTGATTTTGCAGCTCTTCTCCATGGAAGCCAGTGAAATAGAAGTCTAAAACAGCATGCTGAGGATTTTGTGTTAGGTTCTTTTTGTATTTAAAAACTAATGCAGCCAAGCAAAGATCCTGGCACCTCTTAGGTTGCCCTTCTGATTAATGAAGTCTTTCCCAAGGGTGTTTCTGATTGCAGGTTGCCTAAGTCATGATCTGGGAGCTCCCATTCTTGTTTTCCATGTTATAGACAGAGGAAAACTGTGCCAATTCCTCAAGCAGCTTCCTTGGGTATCTGCCTCAAGCTGTATAGGGTGAATCTGAAGCTTCTGTTGACCTCGAAGATTTCCCTGACAAACCAAATTTCTTCAAACAACCCCTTCAGAGGTCCCATCTGATACACTGAAATGACAACCTACCCCCCGGAAGGTCTAAAGGAAAGACTGCCAAAGCAATCTCTTCCACCTGTAGATTTTTGTTTCTCAAAGTCCACAACAGATTTGTAGGGTGCTTTAAGAGAAAGTAAAAAGGTTAAGAGATGGCACTACCAAAGTCTAGACAGACAACACCCACAGCATTTCCCTCATCACTAAACAAGTCACCTTGTCATGGAAGCCAATGATTTAGCCAATTAGCTCCAATCTAACATATACTTCTGTGTAAATCTTACCATTTTTTCCTGTCATTTGGTGTGGCCCTCCACCAAAACTCATGTCAAACTTGGCTAGATGCTAGAGGCAGCAGATTACTTGCTACCATAAAAATTGCTCATGTAAGAAAAGTTCACAAAAACACGTCTCTTTCATTACTCTTCAAAAAAACACCTTAAAATATTGTTTAATTGTTTTCTTGTTCAAATGTAAGAAAAACTCAAAGTGTATTACAAAGGGATGGCAGCAAATCCAATAACATTTTGCACACAAATCCCAAGCAGAAATACACTTGCAGTAACATATTTAGGACCCTTCTTACACATAAACCTGGGCTCACTGCATTTAATACTGTGGTTATAACCTATGTAGTTTTTCTCTTGTTCTTCCAAAATACAGAGGACAAACTTTATTAATATAACCAATTGGAGGTCTTGTTTTCCCTTCCCATTCAAGTCTTGTACCGTAATCAATAGGTATTTTGAATACATAGATACTACTGAATCAGGTCCTTGATTAGCTTTTTATTTATACCACAAAGACCACAAGATTCAGAGGTTGCCACAGCAACACCTCTTCAACCTTCTTACATTTATGCTTTGATATGAAATCTCTCATTATACAAATGTATCACAACACCATTCAGCATGATGGGCTATTTTACAAATATGCCTTCAGATAACAGACAGCTATATTCTTCTCTTAAATAGGAGGGAAAAGCAGGAATAAAGTTACCTTTTACTAAGGGGGAGAGAGGAGGGGCAAAATGGCATTCTAAGCTATATAGGCTTTAGTACGACATTGTATTCCGAGCCTTCTATTACGGCCTTGTATTACTTGGCCAAAAATCCTCAAAAGGGGAGGAAGGAAACAAAACAAAAAAAACCAACCCAACCCAAAAAAAAACCACCAACCACACTACACAGGCAGAGTCTGAGACAGAGATGCTAGAATTTCGAGTAACTGAAACTAACAACTGTGTATAACAGATTTTTGGAAATCTGACACTCCAGCATATGATTTTTAGAACTACGAACCAGGCAAAGTTTGGTAAATAACAAAAGACTTGCTAGGAACGTACTGACACTTTCTGAACCTGGATTTTGAGGTCTAAAGTGGTACTTAGTAATAAACTAGCCTTCTTTACTGAGCAGTATTCATACATAGTACTCTACCTACAGTTATGCTCCAGGATCCTTCAGCAAGGCCAGGCTCCTGCAAGAGGAGGGGTCTGTTAAAGATGGTTACTTCTGTGTCTACTTTTAGTCTGTGAGACTACTCTGAGTTTCAGCAGACTACAAATTGATCCAGAATGAATAAGACATGGCTGGCTGGCTGGGTTAGCAGCAGGATGACAGTAGAATAGTTCCAGATGTATCCCTCCAAACTCTTCCTTGTGCCCTAGCATCCTCTGTGCTGCCAGAAGGCTTTTCAGAGACAGTATTACCAACAATCAGCTAATTCTACATCATCTGCAGACACTCCAGTATAGGCTGAGAAAGCTGACTTTTCTAAAGAGAAGATTGTTACAAGAAAGAATATGCCTAGATATTTGTAGGTATGGAGAAAATATGAAAATTGAAACGATATCTGCTTACATTTATTTTACTTCTTCCCTCACTTCCATTTCTGGCTTGTAATTTCCAGTTCAACTTTTCTCACTGTGACCCTCTGACACCAACCATTCTCAGCAGCAAAGTAAATCCTGCGGTGTGTCACCAAAGGAAAAGGATCTAAATTCCCACTGGGGGGCGCATAGAGCGCTAGCAAAGCCATAGCTCCTCCATCCCAACAATAATGTCAGTTCCAGGTCAGAGAACCACTCCCAGTCTGCAATGACAACACCACTTCCAGATGCTTCTAGTTGGATCTACCAGCAGCTCCTCAATTACCACAGAGGGCCCCGTTTGTATGGTTTTTACAAGAAGAAATGCCTCCTCACTGGTGAAGAATGGCACACAAAACACCTTACACGACCGGACGGTTTATGGGCCGTACTATCTGCTGTGCCCTCGGTGTGCTGCTAAATGTTCAGCACATGGATTATCTCGGACCATCTAACTACATCCAAAGCCTTGCTACACTGTTTATAGAACTAGTTTCACTACACAGCTCATTCCTGCTGTAATCCCAAAAGATCAAAGTGGTGTCAGACTGTGGATGTGCACAGAATTCCCAGTTTCACTGCATAACTCAGGAACATACTATTTATGCTGTTCTTTACTTCCCCCACCAAAATGTTGTTTTCTCATTCCCTAAATTGTTCAGGTGATGAATCAAATGATCAGCTAGTGGCTGTTTCAAATCCTTCAGGCCACTCTTTCCATCACCTTTTTGTTTTGAATGTAGGAGACTCTAAAGAGTGCAAATTTTAGACCTGAAGTTCAAGGCCCCAGAATTTAAAACAAACAAACAGCCTACCAAAAAAAAAAAAACCAAACCAAGAAAGAAAAAAAAAGAAAAAAACCCAGCAAGCTTCTGAGAGACACATTCTATGTAGGACAACAAGAAGACTGACATCAGAATCAGGTATCACGCTACAATCCAGTCAGTCCTGACACATTTCCACATAAAGTGGGCCATGGAAATTGGAGAAGAGCCAGTACAGCAAAAACCTTCAGGGTTATTTTGCCTAGGACTGTGCAAATTCTTCACAAAGTTGAGGACTTGAGATCAGAACAATTTGTTTATTAACTTTCACCAGCACTCATATAACTAACCTTAGAAGACAGCATGTTATTTTGAACAATATTGCTGAACAAGCAGTTGAATAAAATCAATTACTTGCTCTAGGGATTTTTAAGACATATGTTTCCCTAATTATTGTAAGATATGCAGGTCAACAAAAAGGAAGATTGATTTCTGGATATACAGAATAACTGTAACATTAAAATGTGTTGTGAAAGGAAAAATTGTGAATGAAAGCATTTTAATGCTCATTTCAGTGAAATGATGGGAATAATCAGGAAGTGCTTGCAATCAAGAAACTGTCAGCCCCATCTGTCCTTCAATGGCATCATGCAACAACCTCTCCAGCCTTAATCCTCTTATCATTTACACCTTGCTGATCAGGATGCATTCCTTCTTGTCCTGCAATATATTTGTATTGATTAATGTAATACAATGACCATGCTGGTTGCATCAGCAATGTTAGAACAAATTGATCTTAGCTGGAAAAGTCAAGTCAGTCTTATTTTTTGTGACTCCTGTGCTGTCATCTCATCTGCTCACTGATACATGTTGTGTCTCAAACCGGCCCTCAGCATCTGAAAAGCAAAGTAACCCCAGACCTATCCCTGTAGAGAACCAGGGAGGTGAAATAACATGCTTTCACTCTGAAACAGGCTCGCTTCTGTAGTGTCAAGCTACTTCCCAGCAGTGTCTAAAATAACGCAACTAACAATCATCATTTCTTGTTTTCTCAGGGAGAGAAATTTGTGCCGTTTCCTAGGGAGCTTTGGTCTGTTTTGTGGTAGATTTTTTTTTTCAGGCTTTTGTGGGTAAGAGTGAAATAGTTTATGTTTTAGGACTGGGGATTTCTTAGTATTTCATCAGAGGAGATATAAGAATCAAGAAAATTTCACCTTGCCCATGGAAAGAGTGGTTGAGATCTGCAGCAGTGGTCACTTCTTGGAAGAAATTGCACACAAGCTTCTTTCCCTCCAAGTCCTTTTCCACAAACACTAGCTAGAAAATCTGCATTTCCGGCATCAGTTTATCTATATTAGTACATAAAATAAAGCCAGGCATCTATTCCCTACCCTGACTTGAAGTACCATAGAGCAACAGAGCAAAGAACCAGTAAGTTACACTTAATAAGCCACTCAAATATACATGCTCAAAGCCATTTGTTGTGCTTCATCCCTTCCCTCCTTGGTCCCCTCTGTAGCGCACATAAATCAAACAGTGACAGTTGCAGCATTATTTCTTTTATGCCTTCCCATTGCTCCTTTCCAAATCCTCACTCCTCCATGAGTAGATGAGCTGTGGTACAGTTCTGTATACATATATATATACATACACACACACATTCAGATATAAGCCTTCCACTCTAAGGAGAGGACGAGAAGCCTCATATGAAAGGAACATAATCCATCCATGCTTTGTGAAAGCACAGTAAATGCAAAGCCCTTGCATCCATACTGTGGCTATGCATGGCTTTGTACTACAAAAGTATACTTTCCAAAACAATACAGATGGGGTTAAGGAAGATCCTTCTCCTAAAGACACCAGCCTCCAATACAAATTGAAAGTAATTCCTGTGAAAGCTGCTGAAATGAGAGCAGATGTTACAGGGAGCATGCGTGTATATACAGTATGTAAGCTTGTTTACATACTATGCATACCATATGCAAGCATGAGTACATACACATCTATGTTCTAGTTTAAATTTCTAGTAGCAAATTCTATGAAAAAATAAACACAGAACACCAAAGCTCTTGTAGAGACGAGCAAACAATGAACTGAATTCAATTCCTCACAGAATAACTAATTCCGTAAAACATAATACCACAATGTCTAGTGGCTTCTTAATTAAGTCTTAACTAGTGATTCCCCACCAGTAACTTCAAAATTTTACTGCTGCTTTTTTTGAAGATGTTCATGATTTTCTATCAGGATAGCAAAGAATTACAAAAACACTCATCAGTGAAGTTTTTTCCCTTGTATTTTCCCATTGTATTCCTGTTGTCATTTATGTTTAACATCAGAAATGTATTTTTAAGCACTTCCTTGCTTGCATTATCATAGATTATCACAGATAATGCAAACCAAGTTCCAAGGACAGCACTAAGTATATGAAACAGGTAATGAATAATCTGTCTAGACAAGAGATGCGATGACACTTTCCCTTCTTTCACATCTGCCAGCTGCTAACAGCTTTGACAGCAAGCTGAGTACTTGTTAATGCCTACACCTCTTACACTAAGAAAAAAAATAATTAGCTTTGTCTAAACCAAGAAAAAACTTAGATCTTACCAACATATATTTAGGGATTAAATCCCCATTCTACTGACAGGTTATAATGGTCAGCAAAGCCAAGGGCTATTTCACGTTCTTATCTGGCACACAGATAAATCAGTAAGCCTCAGGTAACACGTGACACTCACCTGGTGCAGCTTTTGCCAAAATTCAGGTCCATCCTCCATTTTTCTTAAGCTGGGTGGAATGTACCAAAAGCAGATGTTTGCATACTCCGGCTAAACAAGAGAACAAGTGATTGCTTATAAGATGTAACAAATGGGACAGGAATACAGGATACAGCGTGTCAAAGAGTTCTGCTTTATTTTGGGGGGAGGGAGAAGCCTTTGAGTTTATACTCTTTTGTTTAAAGCTTCCTTCTCCAACTCACCTTTTGTTTCCCTTTTTTTGAAACTAGAAATAATTTTTCATATCATCCATTTCTCTTCCTGCTGCCAGGGGTTCCTTTTTAATTTCTTTTTCCTACTTCCATATTTAACTCTGTTTTACTCACTAAAAAATTTTGGCTAGGAAAAGTGTAAGAGAGGCATAGAAAGGCAATTTACAGAATTCATATTTGAAGCAACTTTAAAGAACACATTTTCTTTTTAGTGTTTTGGCATTTTTTAATGGAAATTTCCTGTGACACCTTTTACACAAAACACAAACTCAATTTTTGTGACCATTTAACACTTGCACACCTAGCCATTTTTCTGCCCAACAATGCCAATCTCCTCTCATATCATAAACCACACTATACAATGATGGAGTTAATGCTGAATTTCTCGATTTCCACATTTTATAAGAATCTCAAGATCCCTTGCAGGGTATGCACCATATCCTGAATGTATCTTGTCTAATATCTAAGCAGGCCTTTTGAGCAAAGACTGAGACTCCACATCTCTGCTGCTCTCCAGGGAAATTTTGCCTTTAAACTCAGCAGAGTTAGCTGCAAGGCTCACAGCAAAAGTGGCTGTTCACCATGCATTATAAATTAAGGCATTTTGTGGTTGTAAGGTTTCTATATCATATAGGATTGAGAAAATGTTCCCAGCAGGCCAGTCCAGGGTCTCTATACATTTCCTGCTATTGGAACTTTTTTTTTGTTTACCTGTAGAGCAAGCAATAGTATGAGGAATAGATATACCTTCTGATCCCATCCAACACAATCCATAAATCACTAAGTCAATCTTGACCTACACTATTTGCAGCACAGTATTCAACTGTCATCTAGATTATAACATGGATTATGATAATCTGGATTACGAACTCACACACCCCACTCCTCTCCCACGTGCCATCCTTATTAGTACTAGCTGAAAGAAAAAAAAAATGTTAAAAGAGAGCTTGGTAGCTGACTCACACCATCCCTCTGCCCCACTGTGAATGTGTGCTATTATAATCCCAGGCAGTCTCCTGAATGAGTAGAGCCCACCAGCTGAGACATGTTCTTTCATGAAAGGCCACTGAGAGCTGCTCATATCATTTTCCGCTTCACTTCAAAGAATGCATTAAATACAATTTAATCATCAAGAAGAATATCATTGTCAGCAGGAACTGAGCTGCAGACCTGCCATGTGCTGCCACTGAGTGGAATACAGATCAGTTCTTAAAGTCCCATTTCTTTCCCCAAAGAGCATGTGTTGAGTACACACATAAACACAGACTCTGAAAAGGCAGCGCCTTTCCCATAAGCACAAGCACTAGCTCACTGCTACAGGGTTTATTGCAAAACTATTTAAAATCAGATGGCAGGAGCAGACAGATGGCATATATTACCATATTGCCATTGCCTATATTGCCTTCTTGATTATCTCAGTTTCCTTTCACACATCAAATACATCATCCCCTTCTGAAAATACCATTCACCCTAGAAAACTACCCCCAGCCATGCTTCACACTCTATTTGTGGTTATCTTGTCACAGCTCTTAGCCAAGCAGGTAAGCAATTACACCACAGAAGAGTTCAAGACGACTCAAGCACTAGTGGCACTTCCAGGCCATAGAGCACTTCTCATTACAGGTTTTCCCTCACTGCATGTATCCGAGGATCACCTTCCTAAGGTTTTCGTCTGAAGACCAACTTTTTCTCAGAAATGGCTCGCACAGCTGGGCCCAGCTTCTTCACGGCAGTCTTTCTTTGAATTCTCATTGCTTATCCCCCTGCACTCCTGAAAACTTTCTTAAACCTTGCTAAACTTCCTTCTCATAGTCCATACTGTAACACTCCCTTCAAACCCACTTTTAATACAGGTGTCCCATTCCTGCAGGAACTAAACAGCAGCCTCTGCTCTTACCAACAGTTTTCACATCTACAGCAGATCCGGATTCTCTGCTAAACCCTACAATAACAAAAAATGGGCAGCTTTTAACAGACTTGCCACTTTACTAACCCCATGCTGTGCTGCTGGCCTAAAATTCTTCAATTGATCAGCAGTTTTCAAAGTTTAAAGAGTAAAGTTTGCATTGTATGAACAGTACAAAATATTTTTGATGTTTTATATTTTGTCTAGCCTAATACGGAATGCTCATGGTGGCACTTTCTCCGCTTCCCATCCTCCTCCAGGTACTACTCTCTCCCTCCTGATCTTACATACCAAGCTGTCTTTCATACAAGTACACTTCCAACAATGCAAAAGGTTTTTCTAAAAATGACAGGTCTTTGCAACATCCCCAGATATCAGCCTTATTAACCAAAGAGCTGAGGACAGGTGGAAAAACAGTACTTCAGCTCTATTCCCTTTACTCACTCTCCCCCAAGCAAGATCACCAAACAGGTAATAAGCTCACAGGTTTAGTAAACACAAACAAAACACACAACTTTTGGGTAGTTTTTAGAAAGATGGGAGTAGAAACAGAATTAAGGAATAAAATACAGACTTTTATGATGAAAAGTCCATTTTTAGGATCAAACTATTTTTCCATCCAGAACAGTCTTATCTGTAAGACCGGCAAGCACTGCTTTTTTGCAGCCAGCCTCTTCACTGTCACAGAAAAGTGCTCCAGCTATACCCCCTGAGGCAATGCAGGACCAGAAGCTAGGAAAATACACAGAGTGATGGTAGGGAATACGGCGCATGCTATGTGTGTTCAATCGTATCTGTGGATCTACAAGTGCAAACTTGTTAAGATTATATACTTCAAATACAAATTGCTAATTGACTAAAAAGAACAATAGACAGTCCCTAACAATAACAACAATAGTTCAGTTCCTTTTTCACTTACCTCTAAAAGAAGTTGGAATCCCTCTCTCTTTTTAATTTCCTCCACTAGATATCTGTAATTAAAACACCTGGGTTTTAAAGCATAGAACAAAACAATACAAATAGACAACTACAAAAATAAAGGTCTTAAACATGTATTTCTTTTTCCTTTTTTTTTTCCCCACACTAAGAAAACCACAGAGTTAAACCTCATTTCTACTCGCTGTGAAAATGCAATAGCTATCATTTCCTGGAAACAAAAGAAGGCTACAGCCAGCCAAGGAGCACTGAGGAGAAGCCAAATTCTGTCCTTAGGCACAGATTTGCAGCACAGCCACATGGCACAAATTAATCCTGTTTGCATCAGGTTGTGAACTTCCACAATGCAAATTTCCACTGATGTTGCTCTTTACAAATTAATACCTTCATCTCTTGTTCTCAAGTGTGGATGCTGTGCTGCCATGTTATTTCATAGTCACCCTGACACCTCTTGCATACTACTATCACCAGGATCTCTTAGTTTAGCCCAGAATTTAAAAGTTTGAACATATTTGAAGCTCAGCAATTTACCCAGTACTGCCCATGTTCCACACTGTACACAACAGTGTACCTTTCCATTCAGTGAGCCACTGCTTATGTACAACAATCCCCAGACAGCCTATGCTAACAACCTACTGAATTGGGAATTTGTTTTCTCTCTCACCTGTCAAGCATGAAAAACCCAGAAGCTTTCAATGGGAAGACGGGTTTGAATCAAAACTTTGGATATAAACAGCTTCAATTTATAGAAGTTTTCTAAAACATGACCGCAACTTTACTATGGCATACATCATACAGGAACTCTGAAGCAAAGAGGACATAGATGGGACTTCTCTCTTTATTCTCTGCCCTTCAAAGCCTTGCAAAGAAAAACTTCAAAGAATTCAACTCAAATTCATGCTGCTTTTCCATTCCAACACAATTTCAATCTTCTACATACATGAAGATATTGCTGTCTAATAGTAATAAACCCGACACAGTTAAACTACTGATTGTGGACACATCTGTATTTCTCTTGCATTTATTATTTGGCATTTTCCTGCCTGAAGCTGCATTACTGATCATCACACTAGTAATTCTTTTACTTGAGAAAGAAAAATATTGTCAAAATAACCTCCTTTGGTCCTACCCACACACCTGAAACTTGCCCCCCCAGGGACACCTCTAGCGCAGTTGTCTCTGCAACGCCTTTCCTTCAGCAGATCTGCTGCAGAAACAGGCTGGCTGGGGAAGCAATAAACAATACTCTAGATGGCACACATTTTTCAAAACAGCGCCTGGGGAGTTGTCACGCTGTTTATCATTAACAAGTGCAGTGCCTGTGACTCATTACCTCCCAGCACACATCCCAGCAAAACCACCACTGCGGTGGAGCGCCAGTGCCCGCAACATGCAGCTTGAGGAGTTGCGGTGCGCACTGGTGAGGTGTTTCCTCCCTCTGGGGAAAGTCAAGGTTTGGTCATTTCTGCCATGACCATTCAGATCGTCCTGTGTGCATTTGTTTACCATCTGACTGTTAATGTCCACACTACTGTTTATGTTGAAAGAGAGGCATGATGAAAGGTAAGTAAGATTGTAGATGTGTGAGCATGTTAGAGGGAACCTGTATCTCCAGGGTAATTGTCTTATGTAAAACAAGCTTGGTGCTTTTGTCCTATTTATTAGAAGATACTTGTCTGTGCCATAAAACCAATATTCAGCAACATCAGCAGGCTATTCATACAACAGTGGCCCTCAATTTATTTCTTTCTTTCATAAATAATGAAAGAGAAAGCTATGCATAATCACCTTCTTTTTTTAGGTCTTGAATTGTTAGAGTAGTTCTACAGTGCTCAACACCTTTCCCTCTTACCACAAGTGCCTTTATTTTATACTACCTAGGTATAAAATGTGACATAGGCTACCTGATGTCAGTCAAGTTCACAACACTGTTAATCATGTTCTTAACTACACTGTCAATAAGCTAAGAAGGCAGCCGTTAGAAAATCCATCGCCCATGATTTATCTTGCCAGGATCGTTTCATGGCAGTGGAGCAATTTACTTTGTGCATCTTTCCACAGTCGACAGTGAAGTTTTATTATCATGTCACAGTTTTAGAATGTCAGGACGGCTTGAGTCTTAGTAAGGACCAAAGTACACAGAGAAATGTCATTTGCTATGATTAAGCCTTGCAGAAAATGAGGGTTGGAGATGTGCAGTGAAAGTAGACATATGTCTGCTAACAGTGGGTGTCAGAAGAGTAAGCAAGCAGAAAAACTCCAAAGAAGATGAAGCATAAAATGCAGAGGTGCTTATAGTAGTTATAGTTGTATTCTAAAAGCAGTTTACTTCTATTTTCTTTTTAGTGTACTTTATAAAGCAACATCCCTGCATCAAAAATAATTGCAGGGGGGAAAATAAGTGATCAGCTGGATGCTCTACTCTAAGTATTTTAAAAGAGAGCCTCTCCAAATAGATAGCATCACAATGTTCCTGGGATATTTAGCAACCTGAAAGTATGATTCATGTCCAGAACAAGAAGATATTGCTGGAATAGCCAATAGGCAAAGTTTACTGCATCAGAAATACATGCCTGCAATTACCCTAAAACCTTTGCAGCTCTGCATGGCTATAAGGACAAAAAAAAATAAAACACAACAATCTTGCCATTAAATTCTATAGTCAGTGGACTAGTTCCAGAATTGATCCAGGTCTGTGTTCAGGAACTCTGAAATACTACCGTTGCAACATCGAAGTAAGACCTAATGTAGCAAATCAGGAGAAAGGCTGCACAGCTGCAGAGTTGAGTAGTTATAAACCTGGTACAGTGCCCATGCCCATGCAAACTCAAGACAGCAATGCCACTACTGTGAAGAATCTATCTCATCAGATAACGTCTAAAAATTAAATTTCTTCCTAATGGAAAAACAAACCAAAAGCTGGAAGAGACAAGCCAGTCACTCCTTAGAAGTGTTACCAGCTGAATCCTAATGTTAAACAGAAATATCGATCCCAGGAAGGTCATTAATCACTACACGGTCAGTCAAATGACCTTGGCAAGTGACCTTGATAAGGCTGAATTCCCCTACTGATGGTGGAAAGAATTACTTACTCTAAACAGACAAAGAGCAGTACAATGCTTCAGAACAAAAACAAGGTGCAATTTAACCACAAGGTATTAAGAAACACATAACCAGCCAAAAAATGAGTGGCTTTAAAGAAATAAAACAGAGAAAAAAGTCACAGCTTTTTGAGCTTTTCTGCTTTTGCTTCTTTGTTTTTATTCCTTCCAAATCCACTCTGGGTTTAGGTCAGGGGTATTTTTACCTTTTCTTTAAGTAACTTCATTAGAGTGAGACTATTCCGTTAATTTTCATTGAAGTAAACATTCAATTCTTTTCTACTTGTTAGTTCATACAAAAAGTAAAATGTCAATATCAATGATTTGACTTAAGCAGTGTGTAGCTAGTTTGCTGAAGTTTTAATTGTGGTTTGTCTTGTATAAATTCTGAATAAACATTTTACTTGAAGTGAACTTTTTTTAATGGGCCATTATTGTATTTCAAAATTACTTCTCCTAAGAGAAGAGAAAACCCCCCATATGGAAGTGTATGGAACTTCTTCCCAAAAGATGTTTCTTCCCAGAAATGTACGGAAGTTTCTTCCCAGAAACCAAGACATCACCATCACTTTATGAACACCTTCTATCAAGCATTTTGCTGAATTCACTTGTGAAACTCAGTTCAGCAAGACCAAAAACTTCGCGAAATTGAAGAGGACATGTGGGGAAGATCACAAGAAAAAGGTGTTTCAGGCTCTAACAGAACATACAGTAAGCATTAAGAACTTCAGCAAACTTGTGGAGAAAAACCATCCAGTATGTGAGAACAATATGCTTTCATACACCTCTACTACATCCTAACATTTCCAGAGTGTCCTCGCATGAGTTTCCCATCATTGGCTTTTTGCATTTCATCATTCATGAGGAATGACATGAACAGAAGAATGGCTAATTTTCTTCTTGCTAGACACAGCTCAGATCCCAGCACATTGGACTGCTTTCCATTGATAGCAGAACACACAGTTGAGTTGAAAGGAGGTGTATTGGTAAATCTGTCCTGTGTCTAGTTCAGATAGCATCAATGTTCAGCAATACAGATTGATTGCCTAATTTTGACTTCTGTGTTTATCAACATCAATTCTTATTGCTAAAAGCAATAATTACTATTAAATATTGGGGCAAATGTAATAACACTAATTATTATTGTTATTAGTTCCCTCTACCATGCACAGACAAAAGGAGAGGGGAAAAATGAAACAATGGGGTCTGTTCCAGGACATGGAGTATCAGCAGTGTCAATGTTTCAGCCAGTTAAACAGACTAGACATATCCAAAATTGTGAGGCAGTACCTTGCCAAAGCCAGTGCCCTGTTTACTCTCTCCTCAAGGCCTGTTGTTCCCAATGCTTTCCACATCAGCCAGAATTTGAACGCATCCGGACGTCTGCTGCACTGAATGGACTTGTCCCCAGTGTCGTAGCTGACATCATAGAACTTGTCCTGCTGGAACAGGTACGCAGCCTCGGCAGAGTAACATTTCTTCAGGAGGCCCTATGAGAAACACAATAGAGACTTAGATTGCTGATAAGCTTTTTCAAATCTCTTCACAAGCCAAAGCCTTTATTTTCCCGTCTATACCAACTGCTTATTAAAACAGATCTAGATATGCAAGATAGTATCCAAAGCTTATTGTGTAGTTTAAGAACCCTGTATGAACCTAAACTCAGTCAGCAGTGACAACAAGGAAACTTTTTTTTAATTCTTATTTTCTTCATAATGTTACTGAAGAGGGGCAGGTTGAATAGTAATTTTGACTCAGACCTCAAGAAACCATCAGAGTGAGTACCACAGAAACAGTTGCCCTAAGACATAAATGGATGGGAAAGAGGGAGAAGAAAGAGACCCCTATGCCCACTGTTGCAGTCTTTAGATCACAGAATACTCTAAATTGGAAGGGACCCACAAGGGTCACCGAGTCCAACTCAAGTGAATGGCCCATACAGGGATTGAACCCACAATCTTGGCATTACAAGCACCATGCCAATGAACAGCCCCTGAGAAACTTCCTATGTGTTCACAAATGGCTAATCTGTTCCTGCTTTGGTTAGTTCCAGGTAGGGAAGATTTTAGCCCCAAGAAATAAATGCTTAGCCCTTACCAGCAAATAGTCACTGTCAATTTAGCATAGGCTGACTGAGCAGGAAAACCACAAGGAGATTAGTACAAACCAATTTTTTTGTCTTTCGCAGTCCAGACAAATTTAGCATTTAAAAATAAACCTAAGAAAAGATACTTTCACATACACTAATCATGGTTTGTTAATAAAATTATTTTAATTCAGCAATCTCCCTCCTCCAGCTTCTGAGAAGCAACCTGGGCATAGATGAGCAGCAGAAAACAGACAAAGATTAATGAGTAATGTGGCAAGTTCCAGCAGAGAACAAGGCTGGGAAACAGAAAGCACAGAGGCTGTCACAGGTTTAAAGGTGCAGAGGAAGAGACGAGACATAGGACTGGCCACTGGCTGAAGAATGAAATATCAAAATATACTCTGTAATACTATGAAGTAGAGAGAGGGGCTGGCAGAAAGCAGGTTACAAAAGCAGAGATGAGGGTGGCCATACAAGGGGCCCAGGAGACAGAAAACATTGCAGATTCATCAGTGCTAAACAGTAGAGCACAACTCATTTTCCAATTCAATATCACTCTTCAATTGGAACCAACAGAAAAAGCATTTCACATTTCATCCTTTTCTCTGCATCTGCTGCAAGTCTGATTTTGAAATGGCACAGCATCTGATATCACTCTTAATCAAAGTGTCATAGTCCCACAACAGAGGTACAATTCTTGATCACATTACAATACACTACTTACAACTTGGGGACTGGCAATAAAATGGAGTAAAAAGGTCAAGACAAAAAAACACCCAAAAGATAATTAATCCACTGGCATACACAGAATAACTCTGCCTCTCTCCTAGACTTTTCAAATTCCTCCAGAAAAGGAAAGCAAACAAAAATACCCCACCTACACACCGATTTGTAGAGCACAAAGGAGAAAACCACCAAGGGTTTCTCCACATCTTCTGTACGGCTTTGACAACCCCATTGTAATATTGGTTTGATAAAACTACAGCAAATTTGGTCTGAACTCTTCAGTCACAGGACCAGCACATTCAGCCTTGTAAAAAGACAGTTTATGTCACAGACTGGGGAGAAAAAAGGGCCAGTGTCTGCTTTCCCTTTGCAGAGTGGTAATGTGCAGCTGCAGCACAGGGTAGCCATAGCTGGAAAGCCAATGCTGGGCACAGTGGCTTGCAGCATATAAGATTATAACACCTACTTTCCAATTTTCTCAGATAAAGAAAGGCAGGAAGATGACATTAGAAACCACAGAATAGTCAAGTACTGAGGCATCCATACTTTACAGGTTTTTTACAGCTATGTGTTCTCTGGCTAGCAGCTGCACAACAAGGAACAGGACTCATTCTGTCAAGCCATTGTGCTCTATCCATTTAGATCTCCATACCTCTACTCTCAGGAGAAAAAGAAGTTTACTATATATGATCTTAAAAAAAAATAAAAATAAAAAACCCCCAACAAAATGGCAGCAACATTCACAAATTTAAGTTAATTGCTTTGTCACTTGCTACCTTAAAATTTTGCATAGTGTTTCTGCAGTGACTATATAGCAGGGTTGATCAATGTGGCACTATCTTCTGCCTCATCAGAATGCAATGCAGCTGCACAATAGAGGGCATCACAGAATAGTAGTTCCCTTCATGCCTGTCATCCAACAAATAATAGCCATTGTTTGTCACAAGAAACCTAAATGCAGTTGGCGATATTATAGAAAGACTGAAGTTCACTTAAGATCACAGTACAGCTGCAGAGTCACATAGTTTAAAAACAAATGCTCTAGAGTGAAAACACAACAAATAGTTCAATGTCCCTGAGTGAGCTCAAATTCCTGGGAATGTTTTTCATTTTAAAAAAAAAAAAAAAAAAAAAAGGCAGGTATGGTCTTGCTCTCCTGGTGCATCTGAAGCTGACAATACATGTTGCCTTGATGATCCTTTTCCATCTGCTTATCTTACTAAGAATGCAACACACTGAAAAAATCCTGCGGGAGATACTGCCTACTATCAATCTCCAGAGGCAAGGACAGTGACATCCTCCTGCATGTCACTAGAGCAGATAGGAATAGAAACAAAAATCATCCTTTGTGAGAAAAGAAAAATATTCCAGAAGAAAGGTGGAGGAGAAAGCGAAGGGAAAAGAAAGGGAATAGAAGACATAAAAAATCATCTCAATTTCCCTAGTCAAATGATGGAAAAGTAGGGAAAAAAAAAAGGAAAAAGGAAAACAAATGTATTTTAAATATGCTTTCTAACCCAACACTCTCAGTCCCAAGAAGACCCCAACAGTTTTCCACGTGGTAACTGAGCTGCTCCATCTGTTCAGAAGAATTGCAAAATTTCATTAGAACTGCCCCATTTCACAACTTTGAGTTTCTTTGTTCAGCATCTTTTATCTTTCTTCCCTTTTTACAGAGACTAATGCAAGTGCTCAGCCTTTTGGTCAGGCTCCTAAAGTTAAGAAAATGGAAATACTATTTGCATGGAGGCCTCAGACTGAGGCCTTTGATTTTGATGAAGTCTATGGATAGTTTCTGTGTGTCCTAAATAATGGCAAATTAATGAAGAATTGTTGATACTGAAATCAAGAGCACCAGTTTTATAGTTTAACACACTCTTCTCATTGAACAGACTTACAGCAAGTTTTCTGATCTCTTTCCATTTCCGTTGCTAGTTAAACATGAATTTCAATTTCGTTAACAAAATATCTTTTTCCCCAAGACAAGCATCTCCCTGATTTTCCTTACCTGAAGCAATAAGGACAATGTTTTGAATAGCATACTTGAAAATTGTCAAAAGCAGTGCAGTGTGAAAGGCCACTACAGCAATTCACTTCAAGAGGTGAGAAAGAGCTCTCAGTTGTACTAAACCCAAGCAAAAGCAATGGGGATAGAGGATTTCCTGCAGCTGTCCAGGAAAGGAATCAGGGAGGTAGCTATCTCTATGATATTGTTAATGATGAGGAAGAGATTACATGTAGATAGCTACCATCATCACCTTAATCAATTATATTCTGTACTAAACTGAGATTTCATTAGCTACATTGAGACTTTATTCTTAACCAATAACTAAAAATTCTGCTTATTACATAGAATTGAGTCTTAATTACCTAAACTAGTGCTTCACTCTCATGAGTCACAGAACCTTGGCATTGGTGATAAACAGTAGTTCTCTATTTATACAGTGATAATATTCACATTGATATGGATGATTGGAGTAGCTCTGTGGTTTTAAGGGAGTATTTACAACCCAACACCAATTCCTTGTATTTTAAGAACATAGAAGACAAAAATTGACTTCACCAACGTTTTGAGATTATTGGTCCTTCTAGCTCTGTGTTTAAACAGTCACTGCAATTCATGACTCAGCAATACCAGTGTTTCCTGAGTAAGACTGTCTTGTTAGAGAAGTGATGAAAGTTACTCAGGGCACAGCAGTGAAAAAGGAATAGCTGAGCCCTTCTTGAGCACTTTAAGAACAGAAGAACTAGAGTCATTGATCTGACTTTTACAGAGGATTAACCAATCTCTCTTTCCCTTTGGTGAAAATGCTTCTCCCTTCAAATCAAACCAAACCCTTATTTCTCTTTTCTGTCTCTACCTTCCTTGGAAATATTCCAAATTTGTTTCAGTAAGGCTGGAAGATACTCTTTTATCAGCATTTCACTGCAGTTAATCTTTTTTTTAGTTTTTTTAAATCCGCACAGGAAAATATTTAAATACAATGTTTCATTCTAACAAGCCAGCTGCAATGTCTTAAATATATTAACACTGCTAAACCACATCGAAGCAATGTGGCAAAAGAAAAACCCAAACCAAAAATAAAAGCCACTATTACTTTTGTTAATGGGAAATTACAGTGTTACCAGCACAACTAAAATGTGATGACATCTTCTAAAGATTTTTCATACAGAAAGTATGAAAGAGAAAAAGAAAGACTGAAGGGGGATAATATGGTCACTTACAACGAACTAAGCCTAATTCTGAGGTATTCCACCATTTCCAAATGGACCTCAAAGCAAATGGGAAGACAGGCTCACAAAACTTCCTTAATCAGTCTTCCAAAGTGAGATGGGGAAATTCAGAAATGGGACTCATCATTCATGATTAACATTTTGCTGCTTTGATTTCTTGCAGAATTCAGCACTTCAGAAACTACCTGAGGTTATTTGAACATACACTAGCAGAGCAACGTGTGCCAGACTCGCCCAGCTCTCATCTCAGCTTCCAGTTCCCACTGATGCATCCCAACCATAGTGTGAAGGAATTATGTTCACATATAAATGCGTGCTTCATCTTAGCCATAGGTATTTATGTACTTTAGGAGAAGTGGAACAAGCTCCCAAGGGAGAAACTGTTACATGTACTCTTTCCTTCTCTTACTGGTGCGAAAATAGCATTTTTAATGGGAAACTGGATTCAGCTGCCTTTTCTGGTATAGAGAGGATCAAAGTGAAGCAACACTTTTCTGTCAAAGTGTCTTAAATATGCATTTGATCTTTTTTTCTTAAGGATTTATATTCCAGCTAGTTAATAAGAAAGTACTCAAATCTGTATGCGTGCCTGTTTGCATATAAAGACTTCACTGGCACACACACAAAACAAGTAAGAGCCAATTTTCCAGGAATTAGACACAAAATAAAACACCCTTTCTTCCTGATGTAGAGAAATCTTCTGCTTTCCAGAACATGTCTCGCTGTACTCCAGGATCTGATGCTATGATTGGTAATACCTGTTTTCACCCCTCAACGATCTGGGATTCAGCTCTACAAGTATGTCCAACACATCGCCTAGCTGTGGTTTAGGAGTGGAATAGGACCATTCTACCAGACCTTACACTGCAAGGAAGGGGAATACAAAGTGGCTGCCAGAGCCCTGAATTTGGAACAGTGTTCATAAAGTGACTCGAAATGCTAGAGCAGCTAGAACATTTCAATCCTCTTCATTTCTTTCCTCTTTCTTCCTGAGAAATTTCCACTATGCAGTCCAAGTAGCCTAATCGTTACCTGGGGCTATATCTATGTACTGGGCCTAATTAGTTAAAAATACAGCACTGAAATCTTCCCAAGCCTGCAATTAAGACATCGTATTAATCTTAGTCAATATCTTCATTCTGTTTGTTTTTCAACTTGGAATAAAGATAAAGTGATGGACAGTAATCCTGAAGTCTAATCCTCTTTAATCCCACAAACTCTAGTCTAAGTGACACACTTCTCCTTGCTGTCCTGCCATGTCTCACCCCTGACTCAGAGCGATCAGCTCCAATAGAGTACTGATTAGCAACTATGCTCTTTGGTCCTCTTGTGTTCTTACTACCAGAAGTTAGTAAAATTACATGGATAGGTAACCCCAGCAGCTGAACAGAAAATATCAGTTGTTTTGACAACTGTAATTTACAAACCATGGCCACAAAATAGTGATGCATCACTAAAACATCAGGGGCTCCATATCTTCATGATGTTTAGTCATTTGTAATCTATGGAGCATAAGGTAAAATCAGCCCTACTGGTGGACAATGGGCATAAGTTTTAGCAGGTCTGAGGCTGAAATGAAGCTTGAAACAATTAACCACTTACTGGTTTCTTTATGAAGGTAAAAGAATGTCACAAAGATACAAGCAGGGATTTTTACCACATTGCACAGCCATCTTGAGATCAGAGCTCTGTTGTTTGCTTGTTAGACCTTTAAATAAGTCATGGCTTTTGGAAAGTCTCAATCACCCTGCTGATGAGGAAGAACCGGTAGAGTGAGGAAAGAAGGCTCAGCACATTTATCTGCATGTGCTCTGACTCCTATCCCTCTCCCACTCTGGCGCTCCCTAATAAGGGGATGTGAAGACCAGCTCTGCCTGCCTTAAACAGACGCAGCACTGCTGCAGTCCCAATGGATGACAGCTATTCTGAGGACTTTGATGAGCTCGGTGTTTAAGTGTGGCAGGCCCAGGTGACAAAATACTCCATTCTGAATGCAAATCATGTACAGAAGTTAACTAGCAAGGGCACCAGCTGCAAAATTTGACCACTTGTGAGTACAGTGACTTGGATCCTTTTCACCCTACTCTCTTATTCATCCTTTATTAATTTAGTGGCGAAATTCAAAATAATATAATTCAGCCTTTGTACTGCAGTATAGTAAAACTGACTTGCAGCTGTTTTCTAACTATTTCTACTTTCATATTACAGCAATGACAGCCTACTGCAATACAAAAAAAAAAGAAGAGGAAAAAAAAGTTCAGGAGGACTTACAGAGTTGTCTTTCACCAGAAGAGCACAGCACTGGATTCCTGCCAACAGCATTTTATGGGGATTCCAGGCAACAGAATCAGCCCTGCAAAAATTATAAATGGAGAAAGGGAGGTGAAAATTAATCATATCTGTAATCATGGATACTCAAAAATTAAAAATTACCAAGCACAATCCAAGCAGGCAAATCAGATTTCCCATCCACCCACTCCCACCATAGGTTCAGAAATCTCTCCAGCTAATAGTAATTTCTATTTTGGAAAATGTAGCACTTATGGAAGCCAGCAGGCCACACAACTTCCATCTCAATCCCTGGTAAGTGAGCCCATAAACTAAACTGACTTACCTGTGGATACCATGAAGAAGTCTGCGATGCTTCCTTGATATCAAAGCTGAGCCACCCCAAGAAGCCTGTTGGAACATTTATAGAGCCAAGACAACACCTTTTGTATAAAATTATCTTGATAATACTTCAACTAGTAACTTCTAAAGATGTCTTATCTCATTTCAAGCGTAGTTTATTACATGGTCAGCGGGCTAAATTTTGTCTTTAGTTTCGTCTACTGAAATAAAGATGGTAGCCTGGGGCTATGTCTGAAATAGAGGAGTTGATGGTTTGTGCCACTACGTGAGCCACAGTACTACAAGATGTGTGATCCATATTTCTTTACCCAAACCAAAGAGCAAGTGCTTAGGGATCTAGGGCTGGCAAAGGAAAACTCCAAAAAACCAAACAACAAAACAAAACAGCTCCAATCAAGTAAAAAAAAAAATCCAAAAAGCAAAACAGCACGAATGAGAAGGCACTCAAGAAGACTGAGATTCACTGGCTTTGTCTGGTTTTAAAGACCCTTCTAGTGATAGAAGCTGCACAAATTAACCACTTAATTTGTGTTTAAAGGGAATAACACATTTTGAATTTAAAGTGTCAGTCCTAGACCGCATTTCCTCTTGTCACACATCCAGTGGTCAGAGGAAGAGATTATTCCTTTTCTTTTAGCAGTACCTTTTAAAGCGTCTGAAGGCTATTATGTAGTCTCTTTGTCTATTCTAGTTTAAATAACATCAGTGCTTTCCATCTTTCCTCATTGTTCATAATTTCTAGATATGGTTCTGTTTATCTGCACTGCTTTCCCATTTTCTAATCTTTCTCCTGTAAGTCCTTAACCTTCTTGAACTGCATCTTTTTATTTGGACACAATCTAGATAAAGCAGATGGCATATGAAGCAGAAAGAAAGACTCATTTTACGTACCTCCTTTATTCAATTCTGAAAGATATTTAACTCTATTTGAAAATATCACTGATTTGTGAAGCGCTGCAAAGCCCAGATATTTTTCTAAAGATCTGCTTTCTAGCCAACAATCCCCAGCCTGTGTTTGTGCACTTGATTATCGCAGCTTAGAATTCTATCCTTATTGAACTGTAGCCTAGTTTTTCCACTTTTTTCTCCAAATTGTCAAAATCTCTTTGATTTCTAATCCTGTCCTCCCACTGCCTTTTGCAGAAGTTTTATGTCATTTTCAAATTTGTCAGTGTATTCTTTTTCATCCAAGTTATTTAATGAAAATACCAGATAACTTCTAACATAGGATGGACCTTCGTGGAATTCTGCTCAAAATTCTTTCCCCTTTCAGTGAACCACTGGTAACTACTCTCTGGGTATGGTTTTCCAGCCAGATTTTCACTCACTACCAGAGCTGCAGCTTGGCACGTTTCTCTGGCTTTCCGATGAGCTATTGCAAAGACACAATAAAGTTAACTGCTTCTCCTCTGTCCAGGAGACTACAGAAGCAGGGCAGATTGATCAGACTAGACTGACACATTTTATTTACCACAAATCCAGCTGAGAGCATTGCAGGGTAGGTCAAAACACAAATTATAATCAACCCGTGTCCCACACAACGTAATTGGTAACTAGGTATGAGAAAATTACTGTGTTTCATATGCAACAAATCACTTACAGCTGAACTATGGGAATCACAGCGTTCACTGTGTGATTAAACTAATTACCCAAGCATGGGCTAATAGGTCAAACCTGATTTTCTCTACTGGCCTAATAATAGGAAAAAAAATAGTCAGGACCATCAGGGAAGAAATACTCATACATAGCATTTAAAGGTACGTGAAGACAATACATGACATACATAAATGCTGGAGCTTGAGTGCATAGTGATGATACAAAACAAGTTATTAAGAAAGGCACCATAGATGTTGGTTAGAATACAATAAGCAAATGGAATGCTTGTATGAATACTGTAATGTGAACACAATAAGCTTGCTATAGCCTCTGCACTTAGACTGTTGAACAGCTTGACTGCTGGGAAAGTTTGGACTTACTGGTATTATCTTCTTAAAACAAAATTTTCCTTAACTCACTTTTCCTCTTTGATTTGTCTCCATATGAGAGCTTATCTACTATTTCTGACTTTATTGAAATTTATCTTCCTGAAGCTCACTGAATTTATGTTGACATTCCCCCTTTGGCCCTTCCTAAGGATCACAAGCTTTTATAATTTCATATTTAACGAAAAGAGTCTCCCTCAGGCAAATACATCAATTTTTGGGATCAGAATATATTCTGAAATGAGATAAATCAGTGTAAATTTGGACACAACACCACTGACATTCATATAATATATTCTTAGTAACAGCTCGTGAGAGCACTTACAGTAGATAAACCTGATGCCTATTAATGATACATGAGAAGTCCTAAATTACACAGAATTTTACCTCGTTTTTACTCTTTGTTTTAATTGTACTGGATCTTTTTTCCTTCAAAGTTACAGCAAGCCTAAACAGCAGTACTCACTTGTAATAACTCAGACTGCATAATGTGTAAATCATTCAACAAGAAGTCAGGCCTTTTAGAGGACCGAAGATTCTCAAAGATTTCAAAAATATTACGTCCCTGCCTATAGTGCTAGAAGAAGGTAAGCTCACTTAAAAAAAAAACCAAAGGAAAAATACACCTCTTTTCTGTGTTTCTTGCAGTCTTTCTGAATGGCAGAGACCCAGTCTCATCGTACCTGTTCATATACAATTTTAGTAAATCTATTTCTAGTCGTGCTGTGAGCAAAAAAAAAAAATCACACCAAGAATCACAGTCTGCTCATTTTACCATAGCACATTTGTATATACATGTGTGCCTGATGTCACTTCTGTGGAAAGCTTTTCCCCACATCCTGTTCTCCTACAAATACAGCTAGAAACCTTTGACAAAAAATAAAGAAACAGCCATCCACTCAACTCTTCATACAGCGTGAAAGATAGAGAAAATAGTGATAGAACTTCTGAGAACCACTGAGAGGCTCATAAGGTGAATCACATCTTAAGAGAACAACTGGTCTTGCAGACCATAAATCCAATCTATTACTGGACATTTGCCTTCCCTTCTGCTAGGAATCAATTAATATCTGAAAACCACAGTCATTTTTCAAACAGAAAATTAACTTAAAGGTATTCATGGACATTTTTACCTTCATTTAACATGAGGCAAATTTGAAAGAATAAAGTTAATTCTTTTCAAAACACTATCCACTGATTGTGGTTCAGAACATGGCCCAGGCTTATCCCAGCTAATTTTAGTTCAGCTACACGGAGACTACTCACTGTTCTCCTACAGCCATTGGAGATGGCTCCAGGCACATCTATTCAACTCACTTAAGGTCCAACACAGAGTCCAACCATATCCCTCTTTCTGCCAGCTATACACAGACACACAAGAGAGTTACTAACATAATGAAAGTGCTGCACTTCTGTTCAAAATCTGATGGGTTCTTCTCAGCAGCACACAGCCCTGAGGAGGCTTGGCAGACATTTCAAATACTATGCCTAAATTCTGCATCTTTGTCTCCAAGTCAATAAGAAAACTCTTTTGACTCACACATACAGTGACTTTATTTATTAATGTCTGTGAGACATTTGTTTGAGACACGCATCACTGCCTACGTGATCTTTCTTTAGATATTCAACATTAAACAAACACTCCAGAAATTTAGAGCAGGTCTGGAAATCTCCATTAACATTGCTCCAGATTCTCTTATTGCTCCATGACTTTTAATCTAGCCATTCTGGATTTGTGGCTTTACAATTATAAAGAGAATGCAATTTTGCAAGATATGAAGTGATATATTTTTAGAAAAATACATTTACAGCCAACTCTTTCAAGTAATAAAAAGGCACAATGATTATTCCAAAAAGATTCATGAATGGATTTTACTATCCAAACTTAAAATTACAAAGAAATTTAAAAAAAAAAAAAAGAAGAAAAATTTCTGAACAGTTTAGGAAAATGTAAGATCTACAGAAAATTCAAATCTGTAAATATGAAACAGAATAATTTACGACTGGTCGAGCCAGAAACATACCTTTATTTTTACCTGTACAAACCTCACACCACAATTCTAATGTGTCTATTCTCCAAAAGAACATGGAAAGAATCAGAACTTGTATTTGTATATAACCACTCCTGAACCATTTTTAGGAGGTAGCAAGAAGAAGAAATTGATTATAAAATAATTTTTAAATATAACCTGTCAATAACAAAATAGCTTTGGCTGCTTGTCAGAACTAAGTTATTTGCTGTTTTGCAGCACATGTAACAGAGTCAAATCAGAATGTATTTCTGGTCCCCATGCAAAGAAAAAGTTATTAGAGCCCAACTTGTAAAAAGAAATATCAACAGTCAAAGTAAAATA
This sequence comes from Ptilonorhynchus violaceus, assembly GCA_013397565.1. Lineage (NCBI taxonomy): Eukaryota > Metazoa > Chordata > Aves > Passeriformes > Ptilonorhynchidae > Ptilonorhynchus > Ptilonorhynchus violaceus. The sequence goes on from VZRJ01005256.1 coordinate 2,860,763, forward strand.
GCAATTATAAAAAAGCAGTGCTAAACAAAACCACACAGTGTACCAACTCACATCAACATGAAGCCAGAGGCCATGCTTCTCACAGATATCAGCAATTTTATCCAGAGGATCAAATGCTCCCAGCACTGTTGTGCCTGCTGTAGCACAGACAAGAAATGGTGCTGACCCCTGCAATAGGATTCAAAACAAGCAAAAAAAATTATCATTTGCACTGCTCATTTCCTTCAGTACACTTGCAGAACTAAAGTATAAAAAGGTCCAGGAATGTAGGACAAAGACACGACAATCTACGTTTTAGTTTACCAGCAGAAGGTACTGCATTTAATAGCGCTGACTCTTTTTCTTTTTTTTTTTCACTTTTTTTGCATTAAAAAAAAAAAGCAGGCATTTTCCATTTCTAGTTAACACCATCCCAGGGCAGACTTCAGCAGCTTCAGACTGTTTTGACAGATGCTAGTTTTGTCAAAATCAAAACATACCAGATATTTGACATCTCTCTTTATACACTGATTTTCATTTCTCAGTCTTCCACATTTCACTACCATATTTGCTGTCATTCTGACTGATAAAATAAAGCTACTAGCTCAGCCAGCAGACCACCCATGAAAGAAAAGGGCTCATCCCTTCAGGGTTTCCACCTGCACTGTCTCTACAATACCCTTATTCTCTGCCTGGTGAAAAGGAAACTTCAGCTAGGGAGTGTGATTTGCCTTCAGCCACACTGGCACACACCATAACAGGGACAGACACCGCTGTCTGATCCCACACCTGACCTACAGCCCAGCGCTATTCTCTTGCTTCCAATCCTGTCTAGAAAAGAGGAAGGGCTGTAGATGGTAACTGAATGTTAGGAGAGAGACCACTGGAAATCTCAGACAGTGTTAAGGTCAGGCAGGTGGGATAAGGAAAATTTTTGTCAGGTTGAAGTCTCAGACAGTCACTGCAAGCCATCCAGTTTGGTTTCAGTGGCTTTGCTCTTTGCTTTCCCTTCAGGTAATAGCAGGGGTGTGATTACAATAGGTAGTTCACATACCCTTACAGATCTGTGTGGTGGTGTCTACTTAGGAGCAGAAACTGCAGCAATGAAAAGAATTGGTGGAGTCTGTAATAACTCCATGAAATTGAGAGTATGAGCCCTCACAATGACTGTGGGGCCTCCCTTGCTAGTAAATACATGCTGAAAGAACTGCTCTGCACAGTCCAGCATCTGACCTATAACATGACAATGCAGATACTGAAGAGGCACTAGAGTTGTTATTAAATTGTGCAATCTGGGATCACTGAAGTTCCTTTGCTGTGAATTAAATCTCAGATGATATAATTGTGTCTGAAGTAACTCAATGTAGCTTTAGTGAAATCAGACATCAGCTGAAAAATCAAACTCTATGAGTCTTCCATGTATCTTCAGTCAGCTGAAATCTGATCCCTCTTTTTAAATAAAAAAAAGTAAAATGTTGCTACTTTAAACATCTACAGAGACAGACAGGCTTGATTCACATTTACACTCTGATAGCTTTATACTTCCTTACAGTGTAGAGGACTTTCAGAATGGTTCATAATTATGATTTATTTGTATTTTAAATCTTCTTTACAAATTGCTAAAGCAGTGAAAACATTTGAATGAACTTAAATTAATCCCATACATTCACAATGACTTACCAGCCTTTAATTCACTTCTTGGCCATTTACTCGTAGTACAAGCTACCACAATAGTCAATCAGACTTACAAACCAGCCTGAAGCTCAAGTACAAAACACTCGCAAGTGAGGCAAAGATGCATCTGACGCATGTATTTTCTGTTAGTGTTCCCAGCAATTTTCTCCCACAGCTACATCAAAGTCAAAGGTTCTCAAGCAGCCAGTTGGTAGCACAACTGAATATGGGGACAAGTCTAGGATCTCTGCAAATTCCAATGATTGCTACTATTATAATTTTCCCATGAAGAACGAATTTAATTTTTATTATTCTTGACAATATAGTTAAACAAATATTCCTGCCTAAATTCTCTAAGAAGAGGCCTAAGACTCTTGCTCTTCATATTCAGTGATCAGTTTGTGCTACTATCACTAGCAAATACATCCTTTGTTTTCCAGAGTCATTAGAATATTTACAGTAATTCACTGAAGTGTCCTTCTGTAAAAGTTGTAAAGTAGCACTTTATCAAGGACAGACACACTTACTGAAGCTCTGATGAAATGAAAACCTTCCAATACACCTGTAACTTCCATTAAAATGCAAGTGAAATCGTGTTTTCCTGTAAGCAGAGCATTTCAATACAGAACATTTGTTTTTAAATTGCAGAGCACCATACTGAGATTGACCTTTTCAAAAAAATCATAAATGCGAGATGATTTCTTTCAAATAACCATTAAATTTATTATTACATGAACAAACAAGAATTTTGTTTTTGCAAAAGCAGAGTTCATTGTCCTGCAAGCCTGCCTCCTCTTGCTCCATCTTATTTAAGTCTTTTTTTTTTTCCCCACAGCTTGCTCAAATGAGTAAAGTACAGGTTGTCTTCTTCAGATTATGCAAAGTACAGAGAGAGGCAAGCAAGAGAGTTTGCTAGGTCAGTAGGGCCACCATGTATCTATCAATAGCTATGCTATCTAGCATGAAACTCAAGTAAGAGATGGTTGTTTGGCACAAAATGCATCTAAATCAGAACTTACTGAAAGCTCTTGTGGCCATGCCAGTGCATGACAGGACAGGACTTCCTTGGCTTTTCTATCAGCCACAAAGGTAGATTTCCCAAGATAGGATTTCAGGGAAGGTATCATCCATACCATGGACATTGCACTAGTTGCTTTGTATTCACAGATCATGGACTAAGGGCTGAGCTCTGAATTCTACAGCTCTGATGCACAAAATTGGAAGTGAGAAATAAGGTGAGCTAACCAAGCCAAAAGATGTTGCTCTTAGAATTCACATTTAGTCCTCCAAGCTCTCTAAATTAAATTAGGTTGACTATAGGTAAGTGCTGTCTTACAGATTGTGGGAATGTATGTTAATATTGTCCAAATACACACATCAGTACCTTTCCAAATGCTGGCCTTTGACTTACTACTTGGAAAAGTCCCCAGGGGGAAAGAGACATATCTCTGCACTCTTGCTACAATAATAAAAAGGACTGAATTTAGCATTTGAAGCTTGTAAGAGAGTTTTAGAGACTAAGCCACATGTCACAGATCTTGCTCACTGCAGAGGCAATAGAGCAATAGCTGCTGTAATTAACTGAAAAACCGTTTTAGGAAAACATACTGCATCCATTTAAAAAAGGATCGAGGGCAAAAGAAATCCTGTAAGAAATGTGCTAAACACTTCAGAGCACCATTGTACTCAGGACTTTCATTAGCAGTAAACACCCTTTGGAATTTTCCCCCCTTCTAAGAGTTTAGAACCCATAAGCCTTTGCTTGTTCCACAAGTTTTGCCAAAAGAGATTGTACCTGCAAGAAAGACACTGTTATATTAACTGCCCTATTTTTGATTTTGGTCACTCTTAGTTTTCCTTCCTTTCACTCAGACACAAGCACACAGTCTGCACACACTCCTCTCTCCTTCATGCACTCTCTCCACCTCTCACCTCTTTCCTGGCCCGCTGGACTTGTTTCTCCAGTTCCTCAGGTATCATCTTACCTCTAAGGGACACAGATTTAAAACTTTTTCAGTTACATTCAAATAGGTTAGTTATGTACAGCACTACTGCATTTTCAAAAGGCTCAAATATCACAGGCATGGCTTTTGCTTTCTCACCTTTCATCTGTTTTGATGAAGTACACATTCTCTGTACCAATACCCAGGAAGGAGGCTGCCTTCTTCATGGAGTAATGGCACTGTAAATGAAAGAGGCACAAAAAAAAGGTACATGTGCAATTAAAATAAAAGAAATAAATTCCTTAACATAGAGAACAGTGACACTAAAATTAATTCAACAGCACCCAACAGCCATGACAACAGCATATTCTAACACAAAAAGCAAGCTGATAAGCTACATATCACAAAGTCCATCTTGCATTTAAACAATAACACACACTGAAAAATGGGGAAAATTAGACCAAAAAATTTGTGCACCATGTTTAAAATGTGGGCTTAAAAAAAAAGAGAAGCTCTATTCATACAACCTTTTTTAAAGCTGATTCTGCATTAGAATGAAAAGTAGAAATTTTAAAGTGTCATCAGAGAATAATTATTAATCGTTTCAAAATCTTTTACTAGAACTGAGTTGAAAGTACCAATGAGTGTAAGAGTCAGAAAACGCATGAGGAAAAGGGTCTAAAGGCTATTTAACCCAACAGCCTAGAAGCAACAAATTAGATCCAAAAGTCCAAAAGCACCACTCCTTGGAAACTGGACCCTTAGTTAGGGTGTATCTTGTGATACATTTGAAACCTCTACCACTTTATTCTTGTAACTCTTCTGTATGATTTCTCTAATTCTCAGTCGGTGGCCACTGCTAGAGACAGGATACTCCAAAGACAGGATACTCTGCTAAACTGCCCCGTGGCCTATTTCAGCAACCCATGTTCACAGGATCAAGGAATTTGAGTACCAAGATCTACCACAGCTTCAGATGTGGTACAACTGAGACTTGCAAGGCTTTAAATGTCCTATCTCTGCAAAAGGATCTGAAAATCGTGGTGTTGTGAAGATTGTTCACATGAATGTGACTTAGAAGCCATTACGAAAGCAAGCAGACTTTAGACAGGATTCAGCACATCTTCAGAAGTTAATGTCGAATTTGGAAAAGGTTCCAGTCCGGACCAGAAAAGGTTCCAGTCTGCATTTTTCAGAAAATTAAGCTACTATTTTAGCAAAGAATTTTAGCTAGGTTTCATCGCAGAGACATCTCTGAATGTGTGCAGACACATGCAGCCCACTCCTCACTTTGCACTGAATAAAGGGCATCAGCCTATGAAGCCTCTGAAGTGAGTGTAAAAGAAGATGTTAGAAACGGGTGTTTATTTAATCAGAATGTGGTAAAATGACTAAGTTGAGAATGCTGTTCAAGCCCACAGGCCACTCCATACTTTTTACAAGCTTTTTTCTGTTGAATTAATGGTCGACCTTACCATATTTCCAACTTTCACTTCTGTAGGGACCTGCTCTACTGTGGATACTGTTATTCCAGCACAAGAACATTTTGTCTTATTCCAGAATAAGAGTACACTGATCTCGGCTTAATTAATCTTCAAGATTAGCCTGAGAATTCAAGATACAGTAGCCTTCTTAACCTAAAGATATTTAGACGTCAAAACTACCCACTTATAGCAGTGGAGTCAGTTTTGAGAGTACACCACATCCCACAGGACTAGACAGTTCTTCTCAGAACGAAGATCATCCAGCCCTTGGATTATCACTGCCTTTCTCAGAATAATGAAATTGGCTCTCTTATGCATTATTACTGAAGGGTTAAAATAATGCATACTCCAGCAACTGTGAAGATGTCTAGAATTGTTACTTTTCATACAGGAGGTGAAGCCAGGTGGTTAATTAATTCCATTTTCTTCCAGAGAGTTCACACAAATGCAGTTACTGCAGAACATAATTATGAAAAATGTACAACATTTTAATGTGTGGGCATGAATATATTAAGGGTATTAAAGCCTGTCACGCTTATTTTGATGAGATGGATGATCTCAGAGGGCTCTTTTTCTTTTTGACAAAAAGGTTTCCCCCACCATCACCCACTTTTTAAACAAAGGAATACAAAGGCACACAAAGGCACTACCTGATACTATCGAGTAGTTTTAAGAAAGCTTAATTTGTAACATGACACATCTGCAAAGCCTTTAGGGCTCATTCATTTAGACTCTTACAAGAATAATAACATACATAGGTGGATAATTAGTCTTACATTACATCAAATTACATCAGTAATGGTAATAATGATTGTAAGTGGCTGTGTGTTTCAGTAGAATTTTGGAGATGTTTTCAACTGATTAGTGTATCACTTAAAATACAAGTTGCCTCCATCACTGATTTCTATCCCTTACTTTCAAATGAAAGGTATGAGTCACCAAGAATAATGAGATTGGTCTGATCAACTGAGAAAGCAGCAGACCCGCAAATTCGGTCTACTAGTAAGCAGACAATCAGTAAATCATATATTTGATTAAAAAAAAAAAGACATGAGAGACTGGAAGAAAGATAAAAGAGGCTTGATTACCTGAGAGATTATACCAGAAAGCAGCGGAAAAGAGAAGAACAAAGGGAATACCAAAACAAAACAGACTGCAAGACAGATTATTTTTCCTCCTGAAGTACTTCTGTACCACTTGCAAAATTCTGTCCTTCAGTAAGACAGAAAAAGAACCATAATACTACATAGATTTGCAATATGCTTCCTTTGATGAAAAAAAGTAGTCTTTCAGTTATATTGATTGAAAATGTGTAAGAATTTCATTCCCCCACCCCCTCTATTATCATTACTAGAAGCCATTATGCTAAATTGCATTGCATCATTTTAATAAAAAATACACCAAAGACCATTTAGCAGCTCCAGTCACAAGACTGTCAACTAATTCACTTTTCATAGCTCCCTTTTCAAAAAAAGGAGAAAGAAATATTAAGATAAAAGGTATGATTTTAAATATTTTAAATGAGTTCAGATTACTCATTCCATGTTTTTCACAGTTTGTTTGGACAAATTATTAAATCTGTAGCCATTTGTACTAAGAAATTAACACCTTTGAGCACAAGATCAATTTGGAACAGTGCATTTAAGATATGCTGCTATTTTACCTATAGCTAGACTTAGTTTTCATTTCCTAATAATGTTTGCAAAGGAAAAGTACTTTCCACCTGTGCTCATTAAAACAGAAGATAAATTTGTATTTTCTTGATTTTAAAAGGTTTCCTAGAAACATGATTGCATAAAGCAATTACATTATTATGAGATTGTTTTATTACTCATTTTGTCTGTTGTAATTTCAACAGGGGACAACATGATGAGTTAATGTTGTGTTCTCTCACTTTATTACTTTCATAATCAAATTGCATTGGGGAGGAATTTAGTTTCATTTCATCTAAAAAACTGCTCATATCAGCATGCACATTTCAACTGTTTACACTTCCTCTTCTACCCTTAGTTACCTCAAACTTAGGACACTTCCACCTTTCAGATCAACGTAATACATACTTGTGCTAGAATAAAGTTCAGATGAGACTCAAATAGCAAAAAGTTATAAAAAGGTGGCCTGTTTTCTATAACTACAACCATGTTCAGCTCCCACAGAGCCACAAATCATGCCTCAAGAAAGTGGGATATAATAATTACTCTTCTACCACTACTGTCTCAAGAGGAATCACTCTGTAATGGTCCAGCAAAAGAACTGCAGAGTAGCAGCATAAACAGTGTTCACTGTGTATCACCACAATTTAAGTATCTAAGCATTTTACTTGCAGGAACAAGGAGCCTTTTTATTCCTGAAGGCCAAACAGAATATGTGAGGATCTTGGGTGGGCCATGCATTAAACATGTTATCTTCATGTTATCCAAGAACATACAAAAAAATATAGTCCCAGACCACATAAAGTTAAGTCATTGAAAGTCTGTGCATTCCCCTGCTCTGCAGCAGGGCAACCCTCTCCATCCAACAAGTGCCAAACTGAAACTTGGGGACTTGGCAACTCAAGGCAAAAAGTCATTTTATTTGAGCACAGCGCTGCAGCCAAGCCCTAAAACGACACAAGGACCCTGAACAGTCACGTGTTTTGACTCCTTATCAATACTCAGTTCATTACAGCCTCATGGCTTCTCCATCCCAATGCTGTTGCCTGATTCATGATGAAGATAAACACACGTTGTTAACTTCTCCAAGTTTCGTTTTGGTTTCAGTTTTTTAATGATCTGCTTCTCCAGGTACCTCTTCAGTTGAAAAAAAATAAACAAAAACACACAAACAAAACAAATGAAGTATGTTTGGATGAGGGGATCGAGTGTACCCTCAGTAAGTTCACAGTAAGTGTCCTAAGTTGGGTGGGAGATTGATCTGCTGGAGAGTAGGAAGGCTTTGCAGAGGGATCTGGACAGGCTGGAAAAATGGACCAAGGCCAGGGGTATGAGGTTCAACAAGTGTCAAGTCCTGCACTTGGGTCACAACCCCAGGCAGTCCTACAGGCTGGGGCAGAGTGGCTGGAAAGTGGCTCAGAGGAAAAGGACCTGAGGATGCTGGTAAGTAGTGGCTGAATATAAGCCGGTGTGTGGCCAGGGGTGGCCAAGAAGGCCAATGGCCTCCTGGCCTGTATCAGCAATAGTGTGGCCAGGAGGATGACGGCAGTGATTGTCCTTCTGTACCTGGCACAGGTGAGGCCACACCTCAAATCCTGTGTTCAGTTTTGGGCCCCTCACTTCAAGAAAGACCTTGAGGTGCTGGAGTGGGTCCAGAGAAGGACAATGGAGCTGGTGAAGGTCTGGAGCACAGGTCCTATGGGGAGCAGCTGAGGGAGTTGGGGGTGTTTAGCCTGGAGAAGAGGAGGCTCAGGGGAGACCTTATCACTCTCTATAACTGCTTGAAAGGAGGCTGTAGCCAGGGAGGCATCTGCCTCTTCTTCCAGGCAGCCAGCAACAGGACAGGAGGAAATGAACCTTCCCTGGCACAGCTAGAGGCCAAGTTGTACAACAATAAGAATCTTTTCACAGAAAGGGCTGTTAAGCATTGGAACAGTCTGCAAAGGGAGGTGGTGGAATCACCATCCCTGGAGGAGTTCAAGAAACAGCTAGACATGGCATTTAGTGCCATGGTGTAGGTGACAAGGTGGTAATCAGCCAAAGGTTGAACTTGATGGTCTTAGAGGTCTTTCCCAACCTAAATGACTCCTTGGTTCCGTGATTCAATGGTGCAAAATGCTAAATAAGACTCAAAATAAAAACAATAATAAAAAAAAAACGAAGATTGTACTACACCAGCACTTCTGTACTTATCTCCAGCGTGGACTATTGATTACATATACTCTCAATATGGCATATCTGAACAAAAGCTTCTAAAACGTCATGTACCTTGGACTAAGTACAGGTGGATCTAAAGCAAGTATAAATGAATATGCCCATTTCCTCCCTCATAACCATGAATAAATGCTAGAGATCTTGGAAAATAGCCACAACATCTATCTATTAAAAGCATCAGTTTTACAGCGAGTGATTATTGAGTACTAAAGACTACACAGTTTCGTGAATCAAACAAAGTATTAGAGATCAAAAGCATGGCCTTACAAATAATTTACCAATTTACTTTTCCTGGTCACTTCTATGTTTTATGGTTTTGGTCTTCCTGGTGAAGCAAAGATATAAAAATAAATTTATTCTGGCAGTCAATTAAAATTTCTTTCGACATGAAATTAAATGTTTGCTTGTTTCAGAGTAAGAAAATATGTTTTGGTTAAACCTTGCAATGAAATAAAATGTTACTTCATGATAAAAATTTCATGTGCTTCACTTCAAAAGCATTAATGTAAGCTTGCTTCAACCTCATTTTTTCCTCCTTAACTATTTTGAAGATGTAATATGATGGATTAAGTATGAACTGGCATGTCATTTCATATACACATCTCTCAGAAAAAAAAAGACAACAAACCCAAACAAACTACCTTTACTTAGGACTTGTGAACTCAAGTCCAAAAGCATGTGCTGTCTTGGACAACTTATGCAATGCCTTCATCCTTCAGGCTTCTTCAAAATAAGCCTCTCATCTATTTACACTGCAAACTGTTTGCAGCATAAATGTCTGAGCTACAATTATTCTAGTAACTATATATTTTCTAATACAACAAGGTTCTCACTTCCACTGCCTCTGTTTAGTAGAGTCAGAACTAATAACAACTTTGCACTAATCAAATTATAAGCTCAAAATTGAAGGGACAGGGAAGAGAAAAAGCCTCCAAAAATTACCTTCAGAATAAATGTATGAACGTAACTCAATCTCCCACAGGCATTTTGGACTGATATTATTCAAAAACTTTAAAACTAGCCACATATTTTCAATTATTTTCAATTATTTAAAGAAGAAATGTCTAAAGGTCCAGCATTTTTTCCAAGAGGCATATGGTGGGTTTGATTCTGTACCACAACCAATCTGTATTCAGACACAGGGCAGAGTGAGAGCTGCAGAGAGCCATCTCACAGGTCCACAAGCACTCAGTTTAGTACAAATTAAACATGCAGAAAAAAACCTTTGACATCCAAAACCTACCAACAGTTCCTGCTAGACTTTATGTTGTGGGAAATCAAATGCTCCAGACCTCCACAATACACCACATGCATTCTGCTTCAGGTTTGCCCCATGTACAACCTATTCTTGTATCAGCAATTTTCAAAGCAGGAACATCTGTGTTTGTTTTCCAAAAGCAAGAAAGCTTCTGCAGGGAAATTTACCATCAGACTTCTCCACTTAGCTCCAATATTCCACATCATACACTGATGTCAAAATTATTGTAGCAGTGCCCCATCAGATATGCGAATGATTTTGCAGCTATTGAAAAATAAAGTTCAAAAAGCTTTTTCTTGTTATTGTTTTTACCTCTTCTGAAGTGAACAGGACTAGTCTTGGCAGACCTGAAAGCCCTTTTTCCTTTATCTCAGGACAAAATTTGTATCTTGCCAAGTTCATAGCATACATATTAGAAACAGAGCCACCTGGAAAAAGAGACATACAAATATTGTATTAGCCACAGTACAAGCACCATTTCTGCATCTGAGTGCTTGACCTACTAGGGAAAAAATAAACCACACAGGTAGACTAGTGATGCATCCATCACAGTTTATTTCCTCCCCTGAAGGCTACATACATAAAATGAACTTTGGGCTCTGCAGCAGGCATGGAAACAGAGCCTGTTTGAATGCTCTTTGGGAATACTTCCTGAGGAATAAGAGCTGTGCCCAAGCAGTCCTTCCCAATGGAGAACACCCTGACACAGCACCTTCCCCTCTACACTGAAGCAGTGCAAGCTCAGCTGCCTGCACAAAGCTCAGCTGTGGCTGCACTGAACAGAGCCATGGAGATATCTCTTGGGCAACCAGGCCTCAGAGGACCATGGGGAGAAAAAGGTCATTAGGAAAAAAAAAAAAAACCACAAACACTGATCTGCAAGGTAAGATCTGGATGGGTTTTATTCACTCACAACAGGTTTTTATTCACCTAAAAGAACAAAACTAAAGCAGTAAGAAAAACCCTTATATAAAGCTAGAACTACAAACGTACAATTAATTTATCTTTTGTCAGTAGCTCACCAAGTTTTAAGCAAGAAATTCTTCTGTAAAAGTAAGGCTTCTACCAAAAACACACATCAAATTTGATGTTAAAAAAAAAACAAACATAGCATTAATGTATTTTTAAGAATAGTGGATTTTAGTTTATTTATTTTTCTACTACTCACGTGTAGGCTAGAATTACTGACTTTGCTTCAGTTTTGGAAGGGGAGTTTAAATTCATGTACTCATTTAATTTCTCTTCTCACTCCCAAAACAGATATAAAAGCTTCACATCTAGACTAATTATTTGTTATCTGAATAATCTGTGAAATATCACCATTATGCTTCATTATTTTGAAGCAGTGGGCTGGAACACTGCCTTACAGAACATTTGAAAAATATGGCTTATCGAGCAGCTTAAGATATATCTGTGTGGCCTTATAATAACATTTCATATAATTATAAAAATTCAAAGGCGTTAAGATCATGTAAACCCTTGCTCCCACAGTTCATAGGCAGGATACACATATCCATGCCCTCAGGCACCATGGGTTGGTGTCTAGCACATAAATCAGCTCCCTGTCTGTAAACCCAGTTGACTCCTTCCAATGAAGCTGTTGGTATTGTTGTTAATAAGGTCAGGAAGGGCATCAGCTACAAAAAAGTTAATTTCCATATAATTATATTTAATATAGAACTGTTTTAATTCGTTCACTGATCAGAATCACCAAATTATTACTAGAAACACATAAAGTAAGCCTAGATTAAATAGTTTTGTGTATCATTAGGCTTTTGCATGCATTTTCAAATATTCTACATGACTCCAAAGTTCATAGAATTAGTGGTACTAAGTGGTTTATAATGACTCAGCTTGAGGTCTGAATGGTTCCTACCTGGATTAAATATACCATCACCTTCTTCCCAGCCTATGAATTCAATCATTTTCTTGATGACTGCTTCTTCCACCAACAAAAACACAGGGGATACTTCATATGTATAGCTGAAGAGAAATAACAGCATCACAAGTGGTATTAAAACTACAGAATTCATGGCACAGAGCCTTGCTAAAACTACATAAAAGCTTCTTGCACCTTTCTCTAATCTATCAGCAGCTGACCACCACCAGCAGTAGAGCTCTAAACTAAAAACATTATGGATCTAATCCAGTAGAGCAATTTCTTAGTTCCTGGCAGCATCACATTGACACCTCCACTCTCAAAGTAATACACCAGTTTGCTCTCAATGTAGGTCATGTGCTTAAATTTCAGCTTTACATTTGCAAGTCAACAGGTAACCACTTGCATTCAACTCTGTGCCTCAAAGGATATGAACAACTAAGTTAAGCTTGATTAATTCATTTTTATGTACTAAGTAAGAAAAAAGTCTAGGTGTAATAGCATTGAAAAAACAATCTCTCCTCTTAAACCCCACCTTCAGCCAAACCGAATCAGCCATTATCTCTCCCAAATTCTTGCACAATTCCTACCTCTTCTGTAACACTGAAAACAGAAATCAGAAGCAAGGAGGCAAAAAAAGCTGTTATTCCAAAAAGCATGCTAATTCATCATCAAGAGGACAAAGAACTACACTTACACACTCGGGTTCAGTGCTTCTATAATGAAACGAGCCACTAACGAGTAATAATCCGTTCCAGCATACAGCTGATTGAAAAATCTCGGATGACCTGAAAATACAGATGAAAAGCAAGTGACAGGATATACAAGAAAAGAGAATACATCACAGTCCCTCTTGGCTGAATGCTGATCACTGCAAACCACAATTCACTCCATTCTCTCAGTATTCTCTGGATTTACTGTCCTTTCCTTAGGTTAGGTAATCCTTTAAAAGTAAATTTAATAAGCACTTTCAAAGCTCAAAACAAGGCTTGAAAAACGCAAGTGGTGCACAGAACAAATGGGAGTTGTTCACAAGTTTTACAAATCAAAAAAGAAAAGAGATTGACAATTGAGTATACACAGAGGCTTTAAACAGTGGTTTTGAGAGACCACAATGGATGCTCAGACAAATTTTGCTAAGCAGTAGCATACAGGAGCCTGCTGATCTCAGGCAGCTGTGCCTGTGCTCCCACCAAAGTCTCGATACTGAGAGGCAGTTTTAACAGCTTGGAAAAATTTGCTGCACACTTAAAATGAATGAGAAGTTAAGAGAATTTGTTTACCTGCCTTGAAACACTGAGGTATAACAAATTTAGACAACATTTTATACTATTGTTGACTGTAAAAACAACTCAGTTCAACAGTGGGGTCACTACTTAAATTTTATTCCATAGTACAGCATGCAAACATGCAAAACCAGACAAACTGTATGGTTCCATTTACATTATATCTGAGGCTTCAATAAATGCCTATACTTAAAGACTATTTGCACAGCATATTTTTGTATACAACATCCTTTCTAAGGTGACACAGTGTAACAAATTATAATCTAAAGGCAATTTGCAGAAGTAAGATAAACAGAACATCTTCCACTAACTCACTAATTATATCTGCATGTTATTAGTGCACTCTCCCTGCAGATCAGTATTGCTACTCTTCTATGGTTTTCAAAGGCATAAGTTCCCTCTCAAAATTATTTTACAGTTTTACTCCGTGGTAACAGTGACGGTAGTGGCATACTGCCTGGAAACGCACAACTAACTATATCAAATGTCTTTCTCACTTACCAAAATACAGCCTAAGCCATACAACATCTGAAATCCTGAGCTACTGATTCACAGTGTTATTTCCTGAACAGATGTTGTTCATCCCTTTTCACCAAGATTGAATTACCCTGCACATACTGCAGAGAGGTTAGCTGTGGAGAACTAATTCTGCAGAGATGTGGTGTACTGACTCTGAAACACTGCCGGCTTTCTTCTCGTGGTGTCTGGATCAGGAATTACTGCCTATCAGCAAATTAACACCCTACAAGACTACTCCTCAAAAAGAACAATAATAAATGGAGGGTAATCATCACTAAGAACATATGAAGGCAATGATGGTGACTAAATCTCATCACTCAGACAGCAGGAAATCACACACAAAGGACCTTCTCCTGCCTGTTTTGCTAGGCTGTTATATTTGTCTTGGTGACTTTCACACGACTTCAAAATGATAGAATCTACCATTAATGCAAATGGCATTACATTAATTACTTTTTGATTAGTTTGCATTATTACACATTTAGTCAAACCTATGGTGACCAGCATTCAGTCAAACAGCTGTTTGCATACTTGTATAGGCAGGCAGAAAACAAACATTCACACTCCCGGTTCCCTGAAAGGTGACAGAGCTTTGTAAACATTATCCTGTCTTCCTAAGTTAGCATACAAAATAACTGCACTTAAAACCCCATTCCTACTGGTTTTGACGCTGTATTTTATAACATCACGGCAGAGCTGCAGGAGCTTCTGATGACATTCTCCGGTGTCCCTCATTTCCAGGTCAAGAATCTGCTTAAGCGTTTCAGGGGCTTGCCATTCACAAACCTAGTGATGGGAAGTGGCACAGAGACCATCAGTGGACAGGTTAGCCAGGAGCGAGAGGTTGTAAAGGTACAAGGTAATCACCCCATTCAGCACTGCTTTCACAAAACTTCCCATGGCAGGGCAGCATGCCACCAGAAAACATATCTGGTAAACTGGTCTCATGGGCTGTTGGTTTTATCATGTCCTAGGCATTGCTCAACCATGAAAATTAGAGTGGGGAAGGCTGAAAGGCAGAAAAGAAAGAGGTCTGCAGCTCAGATTCTGTCGTTAGCTACGGATTTGTAATCACAGCATTTTCAGATGCTGTTCCGCCAAGGGGTAGGGGCAACCAGTACATGCCCAAAGGCAAGCATGCTTTATTTGCATGACCTCTTCCCATACAGCCTCTTAAGCAGGAGTTCTGCAGAAGCCATAGCAATCTCATAATGTTGTCCTTTCGCAGTGGTACCACATCCACTGTTCCTCCTTCTCCAACACAGGTGCCCCTGAGGAGCAAACAAATAATTTCTCCACCCCAAACAAGAAAAACACTACAGCCATTTGTGATCTCACAGAAAATGACCATTGTACTCTGAGATTAAAAAAACCCTCATTATTTTCTGGAAAACATGTATGCTAATTACATTATTGGAAGGTTTTATAGTTCATTCTCTATTAATTTGTAAGGCTGTCTTTTTTTCAGAGCCAGGCACAGACTAGAAGCAATTTTGAGGCTACTTAAAGTGCAATAAAATACAGCTTCTAAAAAAAATTTATTTATTGTTCGTTATCTCCATTACAAATTCTCAACAACACTCTATGGCTTTACCTTTTCTGTGACATCATCAGCTTTCTGGACAATTTCTTCCATTATAATCTTAAAGGCCTCTTCCACAAATTTTTCTCCTGCTTTTGAGTCCATTATTGGACCATTTAGGATGACCCCATCCACCAAAACAGCATTCTTCTTCTGGAGCATCTCCTGCTTGCAAACACCAACTGTAAGATAAATAACTCATCATTAGAGCAAGGCCTGGATAACTAAATAACAAACTAAATATTCTTTCACTGCTGGAGATTTAGTCAACTTAAGAAAAAACTCACATATTTTTATATTCACAAAAATCCCAGATATTGGTGGAAGAATCTTTACAGACAGAAAAACCCTATGCATTACTTCAAACCTAGACTGTTATTCTGTAGGTAATAATAGCCTACTTTTATTGTATCTACTGCTTTCTGTAACATACAAAACCATGCAAGGGACCTTCCAAACACAGGGGAAAATACACTTCTGTCTTAGAACATGTTATAGCTGGATAAATAGAAATACAGTGAAAGACAATGGGCATTTTTCTTAGCTGAAAAAGTTTCCCTCCACATGCCATCCCATCTGCTCTCCCTTTTTCGTGAAATAATTTTCAGCTTTGTTTCCGGTATCTTTATCCTGCTCCTTCCCGCCAGCCAGTCCTCTTGCTCTGAGTCTTCTGCATTCTTTGCAAAGTGCTTCACTGACCCACACTTCATGAAAATAAAACCTTTCAAAATCACATACCTCTACCTCTTTCTGCCCTTATCCTATTAAGTGTCCTCAGTCACTAATTACAATAATCTGCTAGGCAGATTATCTTGTTTATTCCTTTCTCCAGTGACGATCTCTTTCCCCTCCCTCATGAGATGCACTCTCCTGATATGTTCCATGTGAACACATTTTTACTTCCTCCTTTACATTACTCCAGATAGCACATCCAAGATGCTTATAAGACACTGGCCAATAGTGACAACTATGTATCTCTTTCATGTATTGATTTCATATGGCAAGATCAGGACTCCAGTTTTCATCAAGGTGAGGATGAAGACGAAAGTGAGACATTTGGAGATATCAAGGGAACAGACATTTGAAACCGTATCATGCTGAAAGGAGAAGCGGTACCTACCATAGCTAAATTATCTGGGCTACAGACAATATCTGTTCACTGATCCTGCATTAGTATAGATCTATAGAATACATCTATAAAGCCAGGCAACATTGCCATGATGAGTTGTCTGCATCTACAGTGAGGATGGTGGAAGGCTGGGATGCATGGAGAAAGTTCTATGCCCAAAACAACTTTATCTTCTTGCTTTACCTTTTGCTCCAGTTACAAAGTACAGAAGGCAGGTGGCTCTTTCGCAGATCTAAAGAAACAACCAAACTTCCAGAAGACTGCCAGACACTGCAGTCTGACACATTCATCATGCTTATCATAATTACAGCTCCTCATGCACAAGAGGATGTAGAAGAACAACAATGCTGCTCAGAAATGTGCATCACTTCAAGGTCCATTGATTGAAAGAAACCCTGCTAATCCCGTGAGCTTTTATTTTCTGATGACTCAGAGAAGCTATTCAGTTCACTTTGACTTACCAGCAGAGATATGACAAACAAGATAAAATTCTAACAGGAGATGGAACCTCACGCTTCCCATAATGCTGGCAAAAAAAATGCTGGGTGGGGTGGCATCCCACCCCCATCCCCCCATGCATTTCTGAAGTGACTTCTATTTTTAATCCAAATGGGCAATACACTAAATTTTGCTGAACAGAGAAGCCTTCAGCACATTGTTATAGAAGAGGCATAAATGTTCTTATGGGACAGATGCAGAACAAGCAGGTAAACAGTATTAAATCTTCAACAAGCAAAGAGGGAAAATCAGAGACATCAAAAATGTCAGTTCTCATCATGTTTTCCAGCACACCACAGCAGAGGCACTGTAAAGAAACTGCAGCTTTGAAAAAGTCTTAGATGTTTATCTCTGAAAACACAAGCTGGTAGCTTTTTCCCAGGTATTACCAAGGAATTGGTAGACATCAGGTCTTTGGGCAGACAGAACAGAGAATATTTTTGAATTGACACTTAGTTATTTGATGCATAAACAGCTGCCTTAAGTACTATCCAGAGTTTAACATAAACACAAAAAAGAATTTCAGCTTTAACATCACCTGGAGATGCTGTGATCTCCACGTATACCAAAGGTGTTTTGTTTCTATGAAAAAGAGGACAGGATCTAAAAAAAAACTAACTATGTGGGAGATAAATATCTATTTCAGAGCACAGTTGTTTATAGTTCCTTTGGTTACAAGAAGAATAGATGGTGGAACTCACTAACTCCTTTTTTCTGTTTGTTTGTTTAATTTTTTTGTTGTTGTTTGGTTGATTACTTTGGGTTTTTTTGTTCTGCTTCAATTCTCAGGTCTCTGTTTTAACCAGAGTTGTAAAAAGGTTTCTATTGGTAACTCCATCTGCTCTATTCCTGTCACTTTTGCACAGAGATAAGATACTAGTACTTCCATGACTTTGAAATTCTCTTTTTCCAGCAAAAAGCAGAACTTTATATTACTTTTTCTACCAGGTCTTTAGGAGGCTGGGTGACAGGTCTAAGAGCTTCCTCTTTAAAGCAGGTCTGTTCACCTCTACACACAGTTTTACAATCTCCCTAGGATGATGCTTTGTGGATCCTGAGGAAGAGCATATGCTTTGGAAAATGATGGTCTACCACTACTCCCCACATCTGTTTTGGGACTCGGGCACAGTCTATGAAACAGAAAGGCAAAGCAGAGAGCTTAGAAGGAAGGGATGGAAGAGAGCCTTTATTTCAACAGCATTTTACCTGTGTAAAGCTCCAGCAAAGAGTTTGTGACTTTGACCATATTTTATTTCATGGCATAATATTCCTTGCAATTATTTACCACTTTCTCAATAATTTTCTGGTTATCAGTTATAATTTCAATCTGAATTTGTTGCTAAATTCTGCCCTGGAATATACTATAAGATCATTACTTGAAATTAGCAGAAACAACTATTTCAAAATCAGCTGTTAAATCAAGCCCCAAACACACAGGTTTTTCTGAGGTAGTCTTCAGGTTTTGCAAACCACTAGTAGATACATACAGTATTCCCATTCCACATGATCCTTCTGCAAATGTCACGATACTTAATCTTCTACTTATAATTGTCTGACTTCTGAAGCTCTTATGAGATTTCCAAACTCTTCTTCATCAAAAAATAAATGTGTTTCCTCTCGGTTGGAGTAAAACCCTGAAGAGGAAAACTAAGATGATAAACATCTGAAATTCCATAACATTTTTTCTTTTTATCACACTTTTAAAAAGAGCCAGTGACCAATTTATTATGTTTTAAATAGGTGAACCTCCAGAAAGATTCTAGGTTCGTTTTTTATGTCACAGTATCCAAGTTAAATAGCATGCCTTTAACATATTCTCAGAGCTCAGCATCCAAGCTAAGAAACACGCACTGTCTTTATGAGCTGATGACACACGTTGTGTCTTAAAAAAAATAAAATCATGCATCAAATACTCAGAACATTATTTTCCAAGAATTTTGGGCCTTTTATATATTTGTCTCAAACACACCTGCCAACACTAAAGGAACATCACTTTCTTTGAAGTAGGAAAGCCCACTTCATAAAAACAGCATCTTGCATACATACCTCTTTTGTTTTCAAATATGACGGGGAAACAATCTAGAGATATAGCTGCAATAAGTATGTTCTTTTCTATTTGAGAATACAGAAACAGACTCTGAAGCAGACTCAGAAAACAGACTTCCAGAAAATATATCAAATACAATTTCAGCCAAATGGCTCCAGGCTTGAAACAGAACTAAAACTTTACAAAATGGAAGTGCTTTAACACAGAGATTAAGAATTACTGACTGTTCAAGATATCCTTCTGCAAAAGAGAAGACTCAATCCTACTCCAGTTGAAGGCAACTGGGCATTCAGCCACTGGCTTCAGCAGCAGCAAAATCAAGCTCATAATTCTCATATTTCATCCTGAAAAAAATATTCTATTACAGAAGCCTCAGGATTTCCAACCAGCATTTCATTTTTATCATCAATATTATTTTCCCAGCAGCAAACATAAACTAATTGGGGTTGGAATAATGCACAGAAAAAAAATATTTTTTTCAGATGTTTCCATATCTTTATGTAAGTACTATCACATATTTTAAAAGCTTCATCTGCGTTTCCATATTTGACTGTTAAATCCTTGCACAACAGAAAGAAACTGAAGCATTGTACTAGGCCCACTCTAACGATGTTTGAGAGAGTAGCATGAAATTACCAGAAAGATTTACTGCTCACAAGGCAAATGAGAAAACAGAAGAGGGTGGTTGCAAAAGAGTAGCTTGCGCTTGAATGCCAGAGCCAAATCCTGTTCAGTTTATACTCTATTAGCACCACTGACTATCCAAGGGAATGCAAAAAGCTGGCTTTGACCAAAGGCCTACTTCTGCTTCACAACAAATGCAGTAGTAATTGCCAGTATTAATCAGAAAAAAATTTTGAATTTCTCATTCTGTATGACCTAGTCATGGGGCACCTTTCAGAAAACTTCAGTATTTTCTTTCAATGTGTCCAGCAAAAGAAAACAAATGCCTTCAGTGTCAAGACTCCAGACCACCATTTTTAATGGATTACTGTGGTGCCATATCACATATCAAAGCATTAAAACACATACTTGTCACACACTACACAGCTATTTGAGTCTCTTGGTATAAATAATCTTTAAAGACACTTCTGTTTCTTTAATCACTGCTTTCTGTACACATGAATGCTATAAAGCCACTCCAGTCTTAAGGCAAAAATACATTGTTTCTTCATAAACTGATTTCCCAGGCCTGTTGTCTAGTACAGGTGATGCAGTTTTCTTAAAAACCAGCATATAAAATGGCTTGGTGGAAAAGCTATCCATGTGAAAAAACAAGTAGGCATGGTTATGGTAGGGCCCATGCAATTCCCCCCATATTACATATTCTTGTTTTGCAGATTTATAGACCAGGCTTGTGGACAGGGAAAAAGTTGTGTTCTTCCTCTCAGAAGGTCTGCAACAGCCATCCCCCAACAGAATCCTCTGACTGTGAAAAGGCAAATGTGACCTTTACAGAGCAGGACCCAAGGAAAACAAAGTGCTTGTGTCTGGGCTCCAAAACCCCTGAATAGACTCATTGAGCACACTGCTAGCATCGAACAGCAGCAGCACAACAAATGGGTCCTATTCTCCATCCCACACCTGAATTTCCCATTCCAAAAGGAAAGGCTGGTAGGAGAGTGAAATTGCGAGAGTAGACCCAGCAATGAATATCTGACACGGAATGCAAGGTCTACACTAGTACAGAGGTCCTGCTTTCAGAGGTATTTCCAGAGCTCTGAGGGGGCACCCTTTTTAGTTCAATGCTCACGACATGTTGGCATGTTGAGCTGCCCTAGGCAGGATTTGCTAAAAAAAAAAAAAAAACCAACAAAAAAACCAGGCACAAGTTAAGAAAAAAGATTCGGATTTTTATGCAGCCAAACCTCAGGAATTGATGTTAATTTTTCATAACTCTGCAGTGCCCTAATCAAGTAACTGAGGGAATGATTCATGCTGTAATGTTTCCAATTAAGAAGAAAGGCTGTGGAGAATTGGAATTCACCTTGATGCAAAACTGAGAAACGGCAAGTGCCAACTATGAAACAGAAATCCCAACTCCCTGACCCCAATGAGATTCTTTCAGCTCACATGTTCTAGTTTTCAACACCTGCTAACAGTGTAGGAAGTATCTGAGAAACAAAACTCTTTTTACTTTAATTAAAAGTTGTGTATTGATAATGAATTTCTAATGAATGTTCCTTTTTCTGTGGGAAAGTGACTGAATCCGCAACATCCAAGTCAATCAAAGACACTGTGCATGGGATAGCAAAGTTGACTTCAGGAGGCGGAGTTCAGACAGAAGTGATGAATGAAAGCGTAACCCACATAGAATATACATGATCCTCAAGATTTTTCTGGTTCCCATTGGAAAAAAAGAGATTAAATGAAAACATAAATAATTTTTTTTTCCAAATGGAAGTTCTGCAACTTGATTTTAAAAGGTTCATGACAGCCTGCAGTTTCATGCAAGAACTATATTTTAGTCATAATATAAAATCAAGTTTTAGCTCCAGTCTTTCAAAAATCAACTAAGCAGGCAGTAATTTACTAAAACTGAGTTTTATGGGATTCAATGCAAGTTAAAATGTAGAAACAGATGAAAAGTCTGAATTTCATTTTAGGAAGTTTTACCTCTACATTCAAGTTACAGTCAAAACAAGTCTTTTCCTCTCACTTTTTCATATCATAAACACTTCCATATTTTCTGCTTCCCACAAAGGATTTCCAGTTGCTGTTCAGTAACTCATGTCTGCAACATAACTCTGAGATACGCCCTTATTTACTAACACAGGAAGCTAGTGCATAGCAAATCAGGATGTAACTTTCCAGCCCACTAGGTTCTCCGAACCAGTTTCTCCATAGATATTCATAATTTACTAGCACATCAGTTCAGTGTAAAAGTAGTTTGAAAGTAGCACTTTCAAAATGCAGCAAGCTGCCTTGCACAGGCTATTACAACGCTGCTGGTCAGATCAGCAGAGGTCAGTCACATAGAGGAGGGACCCAGGGGGGCTCTGGACGCACCTCTTCAGATTGTGCCTGCCTTGGGTCTACTTTGTGATTTTGAGAAACCACTCCTGAGCTGCAAGAGGCCAGGCTGCTACATGACACTGGCAAGTGCCAGCAGAATAAACTAGCAGTCCCCTTCTAGAGCATCAGTCTGGATGGTGCCAGGCAGAAGCACAGATCTGATCATACTGTGCATGCCAGGGCTCACCAGTGAGACCGTGTGATCCCAGCAAGGCAGCTGAAAGAGGCCCAAGCAGAGGCACTACACCACCTGCAGTCTGACTGCACCCAGGTCTTACCTTTTGCCTCTAACGAGGGCAGAAAATGGATAACTTATTTTGTTTGGGGTTTGGTTCAGGTTTTTTTTTGACCATGCCAAAATTTAAATCAGTCATTTGAGCTTAGCATTAGCACTGCAACCAGGTACATACAGCATTTGCCACTTGCTCTTTCTCCTTCAGGCTGCTGTGAGAGCTTTCCAACATGACATACTGGCCCCAAAGAGGGCTCAATAATCCCTGAACAATGGAGTAGTTTTTACTTGAGAAAAATTAGTTTAAGCAGCTCAACGGGACACTGCAAGCTGTCTTGGAGCATAACTAGCAGAGGGACACCAACTTACTTATGTACAATCTCTCTTGTTGAAACCCTTTGCCAACGGATAAGATCATATTTATAAGGCTTTTCAGCTTACATAAGATGAGATGTGACAAAGAGCAGAGATATCCGAGCTTTAAAGCCACAAGCTCTTCCAAATTATCTACATTTAACCAACTACTTTGCAGAGTTATTGCTGATTTGCTGACAAAAAACCTTGGTCACTAAGAACCACCCTTCTCATCATATTCATGGCACTGAAAAACTTCTGATCCAGTGACTTCTACTTTAAGACAATTCTATTTGCTGACAGTTGAGAAGTTTTTCATTAGAAAAAATAAAGATCACATACACCCCAGAAACAGTCGTACAGATGGACATACATACATTTGAATCAGGTCAAAGACACCTTTTATCACCCTTAGACTAGGCCTGACAATAATCATCAACAGAGACAACCCCTACTGACATGCCACAAAGCAACAAGCATTTGCCTTTTCCATTTATTATTCCCTCATTGCGCATGTATAAATATCAGTAATGCTAAAATAAGATTACTTGTGTGCACAGATGGGAGAATAAAAAAGGCGGGAAATGGCCCCAATCTAGCCATGTCTTGCTGAGTATCCTTGACTTATCAATGCTTTACAAACAACTACATCCAACAACCTCTCCAGTTTGTGACACAACACAAAGCAAAAAAGGCTGTAAGAAATCTAACTTCTGATTTTTGCAAAGCTGGAAGACACAGTTTCTGCAAACATCTGGGGTGAGCATAACAAAATATCTCAAATTGGACCACTGGGTGGGGGGAAGTCAGAAATGCAAAGACAAGTACTTCAATGTGTCCGTTTTTTCTGTCTTGAATATGTAATAAATGCTTATGCAAATATAAATGATCTTTGAAGAAGCAGGGAGCTTAAAATAGTCAAGAGCAGGGAAATTAAGGCACATGAAATCTAAACTGTTTAATAGGCAATAATAGCTGAATCAGTATGCAAGATCTCTTAATACATTAAAAAGTGACAATTCTTGGTTGTATAAGTGACAGTTTAAAAGATGCCTTAATCAAGAAAGAAAAATTATTTATTGAACTTCTCAAATGTCAAATTAAGCTTCTTCACTAAATGTTCATTAACTGCCAAGAAAATTCTTATTAATTTTAAAGCATCATGAATGTACTCACACGGAATGGCTTTATTTGATGCAAGCTTCATTTCTTGCAAAACGATGTTTCCCTTCCTCTGATGAGGTGATATTAGCAAAGATCCTAGTACCTCTTTTATCAGATCAGATTTTAAGACACAGGAGAGATCCTATTCCTTTGCTCTGACCAAAATACTAACCTGAGTGTCACATTACCAGTGCCTTAAAGCCACCCTAACTTGCAGTATGTTTTACCATGCTTCACATTACAGCTGTTTGAGATGGCAATATAGCAACATCTTACACAAAACGTCTGTCGACTCACCTCCCCAGCCTGGTGGTGCCATCAACCCACACAGCTCCCCAGAAATACCATACACACACCAAGCCACCAGCAATTCAGAAGTTAAAAAGCAGCATATGGCATAGATGCTGGCTGCTCCCTTCCTCTTGTGGTTGCCAGCTCTGACTCTGTTGCACTTGATGAGCTAGCAACTCACTTGAGATGCTGTTTAATACACTCAGCCCTTATGCCCCACAAGGAAACAGCTCACGCATTTTTTTTTTCTTCAAATACAGACTTTGCCAGGCTTTCTCCATGCCAAATTAACCTTGGAAAACTACCCTGATGCCAAATGATTGAAGTACATATGCACTGAAGATCCTTTCCTGCAGCTAGGAGTAGGAATTTACAACTTGGCACAGGATTTTGCTGTCTTTTGTGTCGGTGGAAGCATAGCCAAAAAAAAAAAAAAATCCTCTTACTCATCCCTGCATAGTCATTAAGGCTTCCCTTGTGGACAGTGGTCATGTCTGAGAGAACTAGGCTCAACTAGCAACCAGCAAGATGAAATTGAAGCGGTCACTTAGAGATACATTAAGGGGGTTTAAAAAGAAAAGGAAAAAAAAAAAAACAAGGAAAAGAACCCAGAGCATCACCCCTCAGAGTGCTCCCACTGTGCTCACCACAGCAACCACTGCAAGTGTTAACTCTATGCACATCCAAGTCTTCACTCCAACTGGGTCCACTTTGCCAGCTGCTCCCGCTGTGCAAAGCAAACACAATGCTAGTGCTGCAACAGGCACGTGCCTTCAGTCTTTCTCTCCCAGATGCCTTCCAACAGAACCTTGAAAGCTAAGAGCACATAAAATCAGTACTGAAAGGAGAACTGCACAGATGAGCCCAGAAGGTCTAGTTTTAACAATGCACTCACATTTTCTTGGGGGGGGAAGGAAAAAAGCTTCCAGCAGGCAGCAAAGTTGTACCACCTCAAGAACCACAGAAAAAAATTCCTCTAATAGCTTAAGATGAGCTTATAGAAAAGGCCACAATTCAGCCCAACTTCATTCACCATCCCACTCATGTGAAGTTCATTCACCAGATAGAACCTGATAGAAAACACAGCAAATCACCAAAGGTAAAGAGAGGACTGCAAGAGTAAAGAATTCCTCATGAGAGGGGAAAGTACAGAGGAATAACAGATGCTACTCATGAATAACAGAGGGGCTGGAAAACCTGCAGCAACAAGGGTGGAGATCACATTACCACCAGACACATTCTGTCTTACCAGTACAAGACAACGGTTTTGGAAGGAAATTAGGACTTTTGGTAGCACACAACAGGCAATATTTGAACAAGAACACTACTACCCGGCTAAATCACCAGGATCTCACTCTTAGCAACTGCTGGCAGCACATCTTTGGTGTTGTTTTGGCAGAGGATATAAATATAAGCTGCATCTGAAGCAAATGACTTTTGGAGCTGCTGTCAATCATACAGTACTGCTCCTGCTATTCACGTAGTACAGCTGTTGTTACAGTACAGCCTTAAACTACTATGTTTATGTGGCACCAGAACACATCTACTACACACTAGAGCTGTCATGTAACTTTACAATGCTCATTCAATTTACATCAAATAAAACAAAATGGATCCATTGGTTTTAACATATTATGTTTCTAGAGTTTTCTTTCAAATACATGATCTTGTTCAGAGATTTTTCAATCAATGCTAACACCTTGGATCACCCATGAATGTAAGACACTGAACTTCTGGGAGACAAGCTAGAAGACTTCTCAGTCTGGGAATAAAAGCTTTTTCACTATTTCATCCGGGTTTAGGGTAAAAAAATAGAAGAAATGTATTAGGTCCCGGGGCCTCTTTTGACTGTTTTCATAAGAGATTCCCAATTTGAGGTAAGTGGAGAAATTCTTATCAAGAATACTGTTCTTGTTCACTTTTACTATTTTCTGACTTAGCAAATCAGCTTCCATTTGCAAGACTGAGGACTTCCTCTTTTCTTAACCTTGCAGATTTCATCTCTGCATTTTCTAAGCTCCTCCAGCAGTCTCATTATTGTATTAGCCATAGCTCATCCCCATTTCCAGCTTTCATAAATATATGGTCAACTTTTACTTTTCATTAATGACGCAAGGCCCTCCTCTTAATGCGGGTAAAGAACTTGATAATACATTTATAAAACAGGATTAGCTTCTCCCTTACTGAGACCTTTTATTCTAAGAAAATCCCTATATTGCCATGCCTGTTTTACTCTGGTGCCTCATGAAAAAAGAAAAAATTAAAATAAAATGCACCACTCTTTAAAGATCACTTATTTCCACAAAAAAAATACTGTTCTGCAATGGTTTTATGACAACTGTTGCAAAGCCGGTACCTTGTTGAACCATCCTGGCTACGCTACTGCTGCGCTGCAACAAAAGGTTGTTACAGGTAGATCCCCACCAGGCAGCCCTGCGCCTCCCGCAACCGGGTGCGAACCGACCCTGCCTCCTTCCTCTAGTCCCAAGGATACCCGTGATGCGGAGGCTGCTGAAGCCCCCGCAGGACGAGGAAGGGGTTAAAAGCCCCGAGCCGGACAGACAGC